>DWCF01002960.1:0-21601 GCA_018230265.1 Delias oraia | reverse complement strand
TATATTATCGTAAAATAGTTTAAATTTATTTGGTAATAGTTCTTATTATATAGTAACTGATGAATCAAATTTTTTAGTGGTTAGTTTTAATTAGTTTAACCGTATGATTTAATATGAGTATTTTTTCTATGAAAATGGTAGCCAACGAGCACGTATGAATTTTTTTATAAATCGAGTAACTGCATAGGATACGTTCACTTAATATAATAACTTTGCAGAAAAGTAAAAGCTATATCTGAGTAATATATAGGTACCTCTGTAATCCGTTGATATTTACTGTCATTATCCCATATAATCAATTTATCTCTGTATGAACTAAAACTAAGTGATTTATATTATACATTTGCATGAATAAAATTAATTTGAATAAAAAACCTATTATAAGCAACCTTGCATACGATAACGGAGAAAAAAGTCAACGACACATTAAATACGTAGGACTATAAGCTGACCCTGGCAAACATGGTGTTGCCATGTAAATTGTTTGAATTTTTCAATGTTGAATCTTAATAAATTTGTGGTGATTGCGTGGACCACATTAAATATTTGACATGAAATATAGAAATTGATCAATTCTCAAGCTTGTTTCAGACATGAGAATTTTATTAGGTCTTTCAATATGAAATTGGCGTTTTGTCGTACTGGCTACTTTGGTATCAAATATCATTTAGGTTAGAAATTCCAATTTACCATTTTTCTAACTATCCACTCATGTAATTGTTTCTAAAACTCAGTCCGAGAGAGTCTCAAACAGCGATGTTCGGGATGAGATTGGTATAATTGGCGTGAAGCAAATTGGGAAGGTGAAAGAGGCTTGCAACGTACAAAATAGAAGGCACAGAACGCAATTTTTACATGTAAATCGCTAATATTCGTAGAAAAGAATCTAAAATTTCTTATAACGTCATTCGTCACGAGTAAGCCGTCCTTAACCTATCCGCGCGAGCGATACATCATTCGATGCAATAACGGTCAAACAATAAATATCGCTTTGCGCAGACAACATGCGTAAAGTAATATATGAAGTTAAGAATAAATAGGCAATTTAGTTCAGGACTCACGTCCCACCGAATATTGCCGAATATTGCCGACGGCCAAATTTCCATGCGCTATCGCGATTCGTGGGGGGAGTTTATGGGGTAAAAATTAAGTCATGGCGCTAGTTCAGTGTTGCCTTTCAATTGGCGCTACAAATACTTTTGCGCTGTGGAAGTTTATGTAATTACACGTTCATTTACATTTCTAGTTTGTCCATTAATTGCCTAGATTCAGATTGATTTATAAATTATCACCCGTGGGAGAGCCATGCTGGAGCCATTAAGTGGCCCGGCTCGCTTGAAGTACAACGGGCTGACAGAATACTCAGCGGGACTCGGTACTTGTACTGTGTTTCGCAGAGTATGTAAGGATATCGAAGGCCTTAAATAGTGCCACTTAAGCGGCGTAAAAAGCTGGCAACACCACCAATGCTCGGATTGTGGTGCGGTGTTCTCTTACCATAGGAGACCCACCTGCCCCGTTGTCCGCTATACTATAAAAAAGTAGGTACATTAATGTCTACTACTCAAAGGGCCGGTTAACAAAATCTACTCACAGATACCGAAATTATTACACTAAGTAATACAGGAGGCCCGTTAAGTTAGAAAGCCGACAACATAACCGACATGTGGAAGTCATGAGCGCCAATAATCTCACATCATGAATAAGTCAATTAAAGAAACTAGCACTTATTACAACAAAGAGGAATATTTTCTCAAGCGATGGGTCGCGAGGAATAAGTTTAATCATTCAAGTTAAGCTTGAACTCAATTTAAGTCAGCAAAGTATGTATTAGGGGTGCGAGGTCTCGCGAAACGAAATGTGGCTTTAAAAATTTGGAACACAATCCGGCTATTTGTCTCTCCAACGTCTCTTATAAATCAAGGAGTAAAGCAGCCAACAATGCTTTATTGCTGGAAAAAAGAAGCGCCGTAAGACGGGAAATGGCATACAGATCTTTGAATTATGAATGTTAGTGTTGCGTGAGAGAATACGCGGTGTGTGATGCCAGTGGGATAGAACTAGTCTTGTTACTGTATTGAAAACAATTTGTTGTAAATGATCTAAAGGTAAACTTAGGAAATTGATTATATAAACGTAGCTAATTACTTGTACAAATAAATTCATATTTATTTGACATAAGACTACATAGCGAAGTCTAAAAGAAGAATACAGACTGTTCTAACGTATTTCTATAATAGTGACGAGATATGTAACTTGACTAACTAGACTCTTTAAAGAAATTTATACATGAGGAAAGAAGGTAAAAACCAGTTATAGAATGAGTATAGAGACTTTTAAAGATTCATTCAATCATTTAGTCAAAGCGTGTACGCACTTGTATCATTATTTCCCCGGAATTCGAACCTAACATTTCCAAGTTTCACCGCAATACCTTGTCTCGAAAGACATTTTTATGTTCTAATATAACATGCTTGAATTTTCGTGGTTGATCCAGATTAGTACTGTTAATAGTTTTAGTATGGAAAATGATATTTTTCTTAAAGAAACGGTGGCACACCAGTATGAGGCTCACCTAAGATCATCGGTCCATGGATACCTCTAACCATTGCAAAGCCGCGGTAGCGTTACAGGCCTCTTAGGGATAGGTTTGATCTTTTTTTGAAAGGCCCCAAATCGTATTGGTTCGGAAATACATCTGCAGGCAGCTGATTCCGTTGAGCCAGACTCATCTCGCTGAGCTTCCCACTGGCTGCTCAGACAGCCCATGACCTTGCAAAGTTTTTGTATTTATATATCTAGCAGCAGATAGCCCTTTAAATAAAATGATTCTGTTTAGTGGTAGTGGTAGCACAAAATGCCTTAAAAAGCGCCCAGTTGTGAAACGACAAATATCGAAGTAATATCGTTAAAACTTGTACTTTGCCTCGGTTTTCGACGATGAAATACTGACTTAGTAACGAGGGTTGCATATTCATATGCCTAGCTTCAATTTTTATCGTTTGCTACATTGTTTGCTTTATATATTCTATGCGAAACGATGGCAAGCAGTGCAGTAGAGAGGGGAAAAAACATGGCTCGTCACGGCCATTTTAATATCGATAGTCATTATTTAAAAGGCGTCACAACCGTCCGCACTAGCTGGCGCGTATGCTAAGTTATAACCGTGTAAAGTACTATATCACGCTGAATTTACGACTCTCTGAATATGATAGATTTTCAATCCGGCCAAAAAGCGCGTTGTCAAAATAGAGAGATAAATAAACCCGTGACAGCCAACTAATAACTCGTAAAGTGTCAGGATGAGCGCAATAAAAAAAAGTTGAGCGTATAAAGGTACAGAAAAAGGTGATCGCGACGTCGCAACATGGAGAAAAACGCCTGTAAAAACGCCAGATACCATCCATAAATCTGAACGGATCCAAAACAAATCACCCTTATTCATTACACGCATGACATGTAGCTGGGTGGAGCGAAATATCGCTTAGTGAACAAAGCATGTGACTATTGAAAAATTCAAGGCCAACCAAAACAATCAACGAGATTAAAGTTCGCCTCATTAGCCACGATTCGCTTCGAATGCATTGCTAAATTGACAGTTGAGAATGTAATTCAACACTGGCTATACGTTTTATATGCGCTAATTCATCCATTCTTTTGTTAAGTTGTATATCAGCGAACTATTAAGGCGATTGATCTTGAATTATTTATTGTGTTTGGTATCAATCGATAAATACAAAGAAGAAAGTATAAATGAGTTTATATGGGCTCACAGAATACCAGCGTACTTGTACTATGTTTCGCGGAGAGAGTGTGGTTATTGCAGACTCGTAAGATTATACCGCTCAAGCGCCGTAATAAGCCGGCAACTCAACCAAAGGGCGGATAGCGCCGTGATTGTCCATGGACAACGGTGTTTTCTTACCATAGAGCAGAACTACCTGCTCCGTTGTCCGTTATACAAAACAATAATAATAAAGTTTAAATCACTAAACTTATAATCTAAATTAATTAAACTTATAATCTTAATTAATGTAGAATAAAAATATTACAGCTGTATAATACTTAGACAACGTTGTAAAAATATCATGACGCGAGAGAAATAGCGGGCAAAAGGTAGTATGACAGATTGCTCAAAGCCAAGACACATTTCACTGTCTCGATTTAAAAAAAAAAGCTTAATCAAATCGTGAATGTTATCGAGAATTAATGGCGTTTAAAGTGTGATCCGAGCCGTAGAGGTGGGTGGAGGAACAAAAAAATCCAGCTGAAATGATAAATTTCTTGTCCGCTGTGAAAAAGTGAGCTTTTATTTATGACACAACGATTGCGAAGCCTTCACGTGATTTTATCAGATCTCCTTGGGTCCCCTACATTAATATACGTCTCTATATACACATAATTGTAATGTTTTAAGAGACATTGTGTAAAATTACACTCAAAATGAGTTTACACTGTTTATTTCTTACGTAGATATTACGGAGTCAAAAGATATTTTGAAGCAAAGTGACTCATGGTTAGAATTTTAAAAAAACTAAAGGCAAATGAGCAGGCAGTTCATCTAGGTTAAATAGTCTACCGCCCATGGACACCTAGCTCCAGCTGAGCCACGAGTGACTTGCCGGACGTTAAGATATTGGTAGTAGTTTTTTTGAAATTCCTTTCGGATACATAATAGAAAATAATATTGATAAGCCTCGTCTCGGGTTGGTCTTGTAAGCCTTATGTCAGGACTACCGCGTGAGATCCTCGGTCTGAATGAAATCTTTAATTTATTCGGTCTTTAGAAGGGATTAACAGACTTGAAAGCCGGCAACACAAGCAAAGCGCAGATTGAGGCGCGATTGTCCATGGGCGGCGCGACGGTGCTTCCTTACCATAACGGAGTTGAGCCTACTCCGTTGCTTGCTATAGGGGAAAGTGAAATTTAATTACAGAGCTTCTGTCTAAAATAAAATACATTGCACGTAGAGCGGATGGCCTATGGGGCAGAAAAGTGTTAGAGTTAGACCACAGACCAGCAAGCTCAGCGTGTGACGTCCACCCGAAAGGTCTCTGGCAAACGCTGGATGAAGGACGCTTCCGACGGGTATTCATGGAGGGCCAAGGAGAGGCCTATGCCCAGCAGTGCATGCCTTACGGCTGAAATGATGATGATGAATATAAAACACTTGATAATAGATATGTTAGATAATTTTTGTTAGAGTATATTTTACACGTTCAACGGTATATAAGCCATATAAATCGCGACAAGAAAGCGGCATCTCCAACGGAATCAATTTAAGTAACCGAAAAGTCTATTTAACGAGAGTTTCGACTTTAAATTAGGTAAAGAAAGAATTTATCCTCCTCCAATCTCCTTTAGTCAAACCACAAATCACGCTGCTACTTTGAGTGTAATTGAAAATACATTACGCAACCAAATTAAAGTGAGAAAGTGGTACAAGTTAGGAGGGGGGGCAGGTGGCGCCCCACCCGCAGAATGTTTTGGCATAAAATATCGTTTCAATTATTTACGTGAAAGATTTATTGCACTTAGAGAACTGCCGGAGAAAAAAATGCCGAGAGACGTATACCCCCGTGTGTCGGAAAAGCGCTTCTTTCGTGAAACTTATAATGGCAGCGAGTGTAGGAAAACTTTTCGAATCTCTTTTCTATGATAATTTGTTTTCGGTACACTTTAGAGAAATATTAGTTTTGAAGTTGTGGTGATGGAACGCGCTTCGTCATGACATTATAACTCAACGCAATAGCGGGCAACTAATTCATACAGCGAAAGCTGGATTCATAGTATAACAGATTTAAATTGTTTATGTCTTTTGTTGTAATATATGATATCTAACAGTGAGGTAGGTATTCAAAAGTATTAGTTGTTCATTGGTTTTAGAATTTAATTTTTCAAATTGATTTACTATTATTATTTTATATTCATTTATTAATAACAAAATGGTTTTAAATTTTTCCTATATTTGGTAAAGCCATGATGCATATGCTGACGCATTGATTCCACCAGCTTATCCGGCGTGATTACTCACAAAATACCAGCGTATAAAGCTTATATTATGTACAGTATGCTTAGTGAAAAAGATTAGAATATTTCACCAAGTTATACCACATAATCAATCACAACATTACCAAAGCGGGGATTGTGGTGTGTTCAGAGGTGGCAACAGTCCATCACGGTGACCCCACCTGTCCATTTGTCCACTATGTGATAATATTGTGTATCGAAAAATTTTACAAACTTTAATAACAAGAATATTACATATATAATAATACATAATCCATATTTATTAAAAATATATCTTTATGAAACACATAATAGTTTCGAACAACAATAAAAAATCAAAGTTTTAATGACAATCAATGGTGTGTAAGGCATTTATAAGGACACAAAAGCCTTATTAAAAATTAAATAATTATTGTACGTGATATTTACGTTGTAAATTAGCGAGAACGAACAAAGCAAACAATTACAATGTGTGACATCCCGACACGCATAAACCTCCGAGTGTTTATTTTTCATTTACGAGCCAACCGCCCCTGTGCAGGTGCGGATACAAGTTCTAATAGCCACCGGTGGATATCAGTTAAACATCGAAGTCCTTGCAGATTAAAATTTGTGAAGATAATATTGTTATAGTGTCAACAAGCCTGCCAAGCATGGCGATTATGGCAAATACTCACATGGAGGTCCGAAGTGGAGGCCTTTGTCCAGCAGTGGACGTCCTACGGCTGAAATGTTGGCCATGAAGTGAAGATGGATACACTGTGTCATAAAGGATAAAATTTGAGACAAGG
The DNA here is from genome assembly GCA_018230265.1 of Delias oraia. Taxonomy (NCBI): domain Eukaryota; kingdom Metazoa; phylum Arthropoda; class Insecta; order Lepidoptera; family Pieridae; genus Delias; species Delias oraia. The sequence goes on along the minus strand of DWCF01002960.1, from coordinate 14,800 downwards.
GTACAATAGGATACATTTCAGCAAGTTTCACTGGTTAATTTAATTGTAAAATCATCAGTAACCCTACCTACTCTAATAGGTATCTTATTTGGTAACGTACGAAAATAAATAAAAATATTTAAAAAAAAATTAAGCTAAAACCATGGTTACGTAACGTAAGTACTTTCAACATACAAAATGGTATTATATTAAGCAAAAACATACTAGAATTATAACTTTTTCCTTTTACCTCTAAATAATAATACATAATTATTTATTAAACTAAATTGATAAAATTAAATAAAGCGTTTTTAACATCAATTAAAATGTATTGTTTTCATATAATAACATTTTTAAAAATTGTTATTATTTCCGAATTATAAAAGCTACCCAAATTATGAATTAAAATAATAATTACAATTGCAAATAATAATTAAAATTTTAAAATATACTCATGTTGTCATTCAACCATGACACTAAAGGTACGTGGAAAACACCATTTTGTGAACATAATAGTGGCTATTGAATATTTTCGATCGACACTCAACCATGGCTATATAATAGTAGCTTCCAGTTTTAATACTTTATGTCTGTGTGAAAGTCATCACTTTAAATTTAATAGAATTTTTTATGTACCTATATTATTTAGCAATTACTTTAAGTGTTTATAAAATTTCTTAATAGCTCATTTATTTAAGGTTTTTTATGGTATCGCGGACAACGGAGCAGGTATGTCTCCTATATGGTAAAAGAATACCACCGCCCATGACAACCGCGCCATAGTCCGCACATTGGCTGTGCGGACACTTTTAAGGGCCTCCGATATCCTCACTCACTCTGCGAAACATATTACAAGTACCATTTAACGCTGAGCATTCTGTGAGCCCGTGGTATCACTTCGGACGAGCCGGCCCAATATGTGCGTCCGCATATGCTTCAGAATGGCAACAAATGGCTTTCCTTTTAAATGGAATAACACAGAAACGGATTATTTATTCATCTCGTACAAAGTGTTGTAAATAACGAAAAAAGGACATAGTAAAGGAATATAAAGGTTCGCGCCTTTAATAATAATTTGTTAATGATAAATAAACTCATAAATCGGGGAGAGCGCGCGAATTTGTTTACAACAGATCTACATTTAAGATATGGCCGCTGCTTTGTTGCTAATCTTTAAACGGCTTTTCAGCTGTAATTTTAACTGTACGAAACGTTTGTACGGATTTAAATCATAACTTTTTTATATACGTATTATAGAGAAATCTATTTTGTTTGGCTTGAAAAGGATTCAAAATGGAAAAAGTAACTTATATAGTATTTTTATTAATATACTAAGTAATGAATATTTTTAATATACTTACCTACTAAAATGAATTGTTTATGGCTATTAAGAATAATCATTTTAAGGAAGTTTGTGCTGTGCGTCACCACTCTGTAGAATCTGCTGCCTGCTGAGGTATTTCCAAATCAATATGGCTTGGGAATGTTGAAAAAGAGAGCTTGTTTATACCTAAAAGGCAGGCAACGTATCTGCAGTTCAGCAGGGGTTAGAGGTGTCCAATCCATGGGCGTCGGTGTTCTCTTACAAAAAAGATGTAATTAAATAAAAACACCATTTAGGTATAATTTTTTAAAGTATTAATTAGCTTATAGAATAAATACTATTTTTATTATTGTTATATAAATGTTTAAAGTATTAGATAACACTTTAATTGTGAATTATCTCTGCAAGTTAATGATATGAAAAGCAATTACGTAAAATATTTTGTATTAACATCTGTTAGCCCGAAGCCAAAGTGGATAAGAGTTAAGATGATGTTAGATATATTTAACAACGTGGCAAGGACCCACTCTAATTTAAGTTACGGTATTTGGGAACTCATCCACATTTCAAATTAGGGATTCCTGAAAGACGAATTAGGGAGCTTAGCAGCTTCAGCGCCCTTCCGAAGGCATTATGCCGAGGCACGTAGCGGAATATTTCCACGCACCCACCCATCTTGGTGCCAACCCCAAATATAATATATCTGGCAAACTTTACATATATTTGTACCGTAAATCCTTTTAATATATCGCTCTATTTTTGTCTGTTGACTGTAAATTTGGTGCTGGCGACGGTATTTAATGAATGTTAATGTCAACTTGGTTTCGCGTTACGGAATTGCTCTAAATTCGCTGAGAATTTTTGTTCCACTTGCTAAAAATGGAGGAATTACTTTTGTAATAGACGACGCTTGCTGTTCGCAAGTTATACTTTATTAGCGAGATTCTACTTGGACTGTTTTCTCAACTGGTACATTTATCGCGGCATTCAACGGAATCTACCATTTAGTAGAACAATGTAGGCAATTGGTTCAATCCCTGAGGAAAAAAATTCATTTTCAACATACCTACGAATGAAAAGAAACGTACCTACTGGTGGACAGACGACTTTATAAAAATCGCCGGAAGACGCTTGATGCAGGTCGCCTAAGACAGGTATGCATGGATGTCCAAAGGGAAGGCCTATGTCCAGCAGTGGACGTCCTATTGCTGAAATGATGATTACAACTAACCAATAGACGTTAGTTTATTTATGATATTTTCTATTAAAGGACAATCATGTTTCGTTTTCAAAATCAAAGATCTTTATTTCCCTTAGCCGCTTATGAATGCTTTTGAAACTAACATTTCTGACTATTTACTAGCATTCTAATTTATTTTTATTGAGCAGCGGGCAGTTGAAAAAAGCACGGCTGGATTTTAGCTCAAATTCATAAGTATTTATTCAAATAGGCGCCCGTAAGTCTTTTGCAAGTGGATTTACAATTATTATTAAAGCCACCAATGGTTCGGAAGATACCTCTACGAGAAGAACCAACAAGAAACTCATAGGGTTTAATTTTTTTATAGCCTATTTTACAATAGATGGTTTATTTATTTGCTGATTTAAAAGGTACCTGCTGGTGCGTGTGCAGAAGTTTCCATGCATCTTTCTCTTCTATTTAAATATTATAATAAGCTTTCTTAGTTAAATTACTTTGTAAAAGATTCTTGCATTTATTTTGTGTAAGTTCAGTTATCTCTTTAGGGATTTTATTATAATATTAGCGAATACACCGCGAACAAGAAAACAGCGTATACATTCCTTAAAGGCAGGCAACGCACCCGCGGCTCTGCAAGTGCTAGGGTGTCCATGGGCGGAGGACTGCTTGTTCTAGGTGAGCCTCCTGCTCGTTTGCCACCGATTTTATAAAAAAATATATACAGAAAAGTCGAGTTTAATATTATTTTACTATGTGTTTACATTAAAATTAGCAACTGGAGCTATTAACGTCTAATCCCCATGCGATAGAATTGCATAAGAAGCAAGAACTCTTGTACTTTATAATACCTACCTGCTGTCTATTATCTTTTTAATATAGGATTTATTGAGTGATAGTTCTTCGGTCGGTGATTTGTTAAAGAAAAGTGTACAATTCCCGCTTGAATTGATGCAATTCCTAAGGTCTATAGGTACTTATAGCAAGCTCTTGACCGCGTCTTCACTCGTAATTATATTTGACCTTCAAATTGATAGTCCGTAAATGATTGTCGGCAATAATTCTTACGATAAAGGCCGGATCAGCGTTGAGAAAAGAAATGGTCTGTTTTATGTAAAAGTTTAACGAAAAAAATTAAGATTTAGCGAGCGTTTTCAGGATATATGGCGGGCGATTTATTTCTCAAAAATGGTCAGGCTTTTCTCGCATTTGACGCGGCGTATAAATTGATATTTATAAGTGAGGGACAGAATTCGTAGCACGTTACAGGGATTCCGTTTATTGCTCGTAAGCGCTTTGAGGGCACGAAATTCATGGGTCCTTATTCTGATTATAACTGTAAAGACACTAGCTTATAACTATAGACCTTAAAAGTTGCTTATTAGTCTTAAATGTTTTTCATTTTATAATTTTTTTGCAAGTAGGTACCTTTGGAAATTTTTGGCGACGGACGGTAACGCATCCGCGCATCTGTAAGGGCATGGGTGTCATTTGCTACATTGCAATAAAAAAATATAAATAAATAATCGTTTGCTATTCTCAAGTTTTTAATTCATTTTTTATTATATTTGAATTTTATTTCTAAGTGAATAAAAAACGTACCTATCTGTAAAAGGATGGCACCCGTGGCCATGCAGAGGCTAGGGGTATCCATGGACGGAGCACCGCTTATCCTAGATGAGTCTTGTGTTAGTTTTCCTCCCAATCTTTATTAAAAAAAAAATAGATAGTCGCTATTTATACAGCCAGTTTTATCACACCGTTTAGAATAAACCCCCTGGCTAGTTCTATGATATTATGATCTATGCCTCGGTTTAGCTTGAAAAAGTCAAAGGTATATTTATAGGGAAGCGAAGGAATTATTATCGACAAGAGCGGATGTTGGGAGCCATCACGGCCCCCTTTATTGGTATAATATTTAATTTTAGCTCGTTAGATCGCCTAATGTACATCACTGCGAAGAGGCCTCATTGAATAACCGGCTTTTTACAAGATATTTGGAATATGGTTTGACTTTCTGTAAAGAAAATTTTAGGCGGTATTTTCAATTTTGAATTTTATTTATATTAATTTCAAATAAAGTGAATTTGAGAGTATTCAGTGGTAATAATGGTACATCTACTGTGTTTCTCGGAGTGAGTGAGGCTATAGGAGATCCTTAAAATGCCGCTTAATCGGCGTTAAAAATGGCAACACAATTAATACGCGGTCTGTGGCGCAGTTGTCCATGGGCAGCGGAGTTCTCATACCGTATAGGAGACCCTCCTGTTCTGTTGTCCGCTTTACCATAAAAAAATCAAGTTCAGTTACCTAATGTGAATAACGGAAGTTTAAGATGCATAAAATGACGACAATACAACTTATGCCCGGTTATATACATTTTTTCCCGGTTGTCGATGCTCTTACCAGCAACAAGGCCAGCTTGACCAATTCTCCGCTATATAATAAAAGGATATCTTATCTTATTCGCTAGAAATTATATGATAGGGTGTTGTGTAGAGACCACGCCAAAAATCGCCCCAGCCGGAAACAGAGGCGAGGACTGATGCAAATACGATGTCGCAACGTACACACCGGTGAGCTTCCGACTGGCCGCTCAGGCGGCCAACGTTCCCGTGACGACCCAAGCCGAGGTTCGTGTCTCGCAGGAGACGCCCTTGTGCTAGTCGCGGCTCAACCTATTTCTCGGCGAGCCGCACCAAGAGTCCGCGAGAAGCTGTGGAAGCCTTATGCCGACAGCGTTAGTAATTTTTAAAAAATCTAACTCGAATCGTAATATTAGTTAACCTACCCACTGATTCGACACACACAAACAACGTTCGACCAATCTTTAATGACGATTGCAATAAATATTGTCAAATACTTGGATAAGCTTTGCTGTAAATGTACTATGGGCTCGTACAGCAACAGTTATCTCGGCCCCAATCTATACACCGGACTCATTCTAAAATGATTTTCAATGCACGGACAATATATTATCATATAGTTTTTAATCTGTGAACAGCCCAGTATCTGTGGTGATAAATCTTTGAGCGTTAATAAATTATTGTGATCGGCTGCAAGTTTCAGGACGGGTCAGAGGTGTTCGGAGGGGTAAGGGGGGTGGGGTGTCCAATTATCGGAACGGGGACCATAGATACTAGAAATGATTAGATTATATTTTACGTCTTTATCTATTACTAAAGAATATTTAAGGTAAATAAAGTATAGGTATGTGTACCTGATACCCACATTATTAATAATAATAGCTTCTATTATACGAAATTATATATTTTTTTAAAAATGGCGTTTTCATAATACACATTCTATATTTTGTACAGGTATCTTGTTTTTGTTAATTTCTAGTTGAGTTGTGTTCTTAATAATTTCTCATAAAAAAATATAAATTAATATGGTTAATTTTGAGGTTAATTCTAAAATTATTCTCTAATCATTTAAAAGTTAAAAACATTTAATATATATATATATGCCTTCCACAGCCTCTTAAATATGAGTAAGTTAGGTTAAACTTAACTCACACTTATTAGGTATTATTAAATAATTTCTAACAAGTTAGGTTAGGTTAAGTTAACTACCTACAATTATTATTATTAAATAGGACACATCACAGTTAGCTATGAAAGTAAGAGACCTAAATAAAGATTGGGAAAAAGTTAATAAGTAATTAAATAGTGAGCCAATGAATATATTAACAGTTAACACATCCAGCGTCCTTAGATAGGCGATACACAGTCGCCCGCACACAGTAGATAAAGTAGAGGCCCCGGGCGTCACCCGCTCTGATTTATGCGGCAGCCCTTATCCAAGATTACGATGACCGCGATCCACTTGCTTAATACGACTATATACTGGCTTAACAATAAACATATAGCTATTATGTACTGATTTATTGACTGTCTCATACTGTCCGTACCGACGGTCATTGCAATTTTTTATTTTTATTATTATTTTTTTATTAATTTTTCATTGCATTTGTGACTGATCTTCGAGAATTCGAAATAGAAGTTATAAATTAGTCGAGTCTTAATTTTGTTTCACTCCTAGTCGTCCTTGGACTGATTTTCTGTGTCGAGCGAAAGAGTACCTACCGCAGCGAAATGTTAGGTACCCTTAGCGGTATAAAGTAGTAATTGAATACATTTTTTAAACTTTGTTATAAGACGGATATTTTTTGTTTTATTTAATTATTTTAATTTAATTTGCAATCAATGTTCATGTTAACTTAAATAAAGCTGACGCAGACATTGTCAAACATTGTCAATGAGTTTCATACGGTATTATTATTTAAAGTTGGCCGATTTATTATATAATGCAAATTAATTTTTACATTTTACAGCGGGTACTTTGTGGTAGGAAGATTGAACTTTTTAAAACATACTTTAAATTAATTTAGTTATTCTATTTAGATTGAAAATTTCTTATAAAAGATTTAAATTCAATTGATGAAAAATTAATTAAAAAATTATGATTATAAGTCAATGTATACCTTCATGACTCAAGATGATTGCTCATTACAGTTTTCATTACTGTGAGAAATCTATCCAGCCGTTGTAAATTTATTAACGAACAAGAGATTTACTCTTCAAATATTTGATCCGATGAAATACTTGCGAAAACCTATTTTTCGTACCAGCTCCACATAAAGGTAATTTAAAGTAAATTAGCCCAACGTAGGCCGCTAACAATTTCCACAATGACTCCGCATACAAAATAAGAGTAATGTGTTTGAGTTTGATTATAAAGATCCGCTCAAATTTATGGACGGTTCGTTCCATAGGGTGTGTATTTATTAAAATGCTAATTTTCCTTCTCTTCGCCCGGCACTGGATGCCCCGCTATCGGGATGCCGCACGCTTTGTATACTGCCTCTGGATTTATTTCATACGGACCTTACCACCGACCCTCGATTGATGCTACAATTCGAACGAGTTTTCATTTAGAATCCAACTGAAAAAGATCATGCAAATATTTAATTATTGTTTTTTAAGATATGTTATTCAAACAGACGATCAAAGTTCTTTGGGTGTGTACCCTTAATATTCATTTATTAAACAACCAAGGTTGTTATAGGCTAAGAATGAGTAAATTTTTAAGTTGTTGTGATCTCAAGTAAATACGTGGGTATCAGTTTTTTACAATATTCATCAATATAAAAAAATAGCTGAGGATAATAAATTTTAGTATTGTGAAAACTGATAAATCAACCTATCACATATTTTTCATGGATGTGCGATAGCCAGAGATTCTATTAAATATAAAATTCTTCAAAACTTCACATTATGTACGTAACTTTCTTTCATCTTATTATAATTTTATTTCGATGAAAAATGTAAGTAATTAAAAACATTAGTTCTAGTAACTTGGAACATTGTAAATGTTAAATTGGTCTTTGAAATGACATCTTGAATATTTATTTAAAATCAAAATCGACTTAAAAGTGTTAAGAGCACATCAAACTGAAATTCAATCATGGTAGATTAGTACCCTAAATATTTAACCGCTTGGTCAGCGGCCGCTAACGCACAATCGATTCGTTGGCCCCTAAAATATAAAATATATACAATAATATATCACATCTCAGCTAATTGGGGTCGCTTAATATGGCTTAGGTCGTAAGTACGTAATTTATTTCCCACCCGGAAACACTAGGTAGCCAATACGCGAGCGCGAACTTAGAAAATGGCAAACTCCCGTACAAAATAATAGATTTAAAAAGTGGAAATCACATGGCTGATTAGCTATATTTCTTTAATTTAGGGTATAATTCTAGAGTTTCAAGATTGAAATTTCGCTGAAAAATGAAAAATTCCGCTGAATTTTACTAAACCCAAGACATGTTATTAATATAATAATCTATTAAAAGTATAAAAATACCATACATGTGATGACAATGATCAATAATTTCCAAAATCCATCTTCTCTTAACAAATCAAATGAATAATTAACAATGTTTGACAATTAAAATAAAACATTTGAGCGTATTAAATCGTTGCTTGTGATCTCTACGCCTCGAAAGACATTAACAATATAATTAAATATATTTGCATTTTATATATACACGTAAGATTCACTCTTATCCCATTGCAATAAGGTCTAAAGGTTGATCGGATTCGGTGTCCATGTGAAGCAAGCATCTCAATTCACAATACTGGTTGCAGTACAAGAACAAAACCGTAACTTCGTTTAACATGCAAATTTCAAAGTTGCCACTACAAAATGAACGCTCATACTTAATTACTATTTTATTTACACAAGACCTATCATTAAATTACTTTAAATTAAAAACAAAATAATAGATACATCGTTTACCCGAGGGAGAAGCATGCTGAAGCATATGCTAACTCACTAATTGGCTACTATTTATACCACGGGCTCGCAGAATACTCAACGTGAAATGGTAGTTTTACTTGAAACGGTACTTCTATTGTGTTTCGCTAAGTGAGTGAGCATATCGGAGACTTAAAAATACCGCTTAAGTGGCGTATATAGCCGGGCATACAACCAGTGCGCGGAATATGGCGCGGTTGGTGATGGGCGGCAGTGTTCTCTTACCATATAGGAGACCCAGCTGCTCCGTTGTAAGCTATATTATATAAAAAAAAGACTGTAATGCATTGTTTTTACATACTTTAATTTATTATAGTTTCAGACTTTCCCATACTGACCGATTTCAATAAAACACCCCGTATATTATGCTAATTGAGTAAACATTGAGTAAGGTTTAAATAGTTTATAATTATCTTTTAGTTGTTTTCAAAATTGCTACGTCTAGAATGAATGTTATACCTATCTACGCACACAGACAGGACAGACAATAACTGGGAACATGATAAATGCTCGGGTGAATATATAGCATACTTATTTTTGTAGTTTTTATTGTTCGTGCACCTCCTTCACAAAAACGACTCATTTATTTACCCTAATAGACGATTGTTTATCCAACAAACAATGAAAGAATAATAAAATACAGAGGATATTCGATTAAACGCGATCGTTTTTTTGATTTGCTTTTAATAAATCGCCAAAACTAACACTTAGTTAACAATAGCTAAGTGTTAGTTTTAGTGATACTTTGACCTTATATAAAAAGGTTTTATATAAATATAATATTTTATATTACCTTTTATACAAATAAGGTCAAAGTATATTGATTCAAATATTAATGTTATTCTGAAGCTAGGTACTGTTATTAAAATAATATTTTTGTTTACTAATTATATTACTTCATCATCATTATCGTCATTTCAGCCGTAAGACGTCCACTGCTGGACATAGGTCTCTCCCTTGGACCTCCTTGAATACCTGTCGGAGGCGACCTGCATACAGCATATATTAAAGTGTAAATTTTATTAATAGAGCAATTTATATATACTAACTTAATTTTTTAAATTTAAAAATATGAAAATAAGTTTTTTTTTAAAAATGTGCGGTTTCGTTCTTGCAGAAACAGATAAACATCAACGTAGCAGTGATGGAATATTTCAGACATTGTTTCAAATTAGACTCTAAGGGAGAAATAGGTACACTTTCAACCTATCCATCTAGGCATCAGGCTCACCTAAGAATAAGCGGTTCTCCACTCATGCACAGCCTTACCTGTTGTAGTGCTGCGGGTGCGTTGCCGGCCTTTTTAAGCCTCTTTTTTTTGAAAGTCCCCAAGTCGTATTGGTTTGGAAATATCTATGCAGAAAGTTGTTTAGCTGTTAGTTTTGTTTTTTTGTTACTTGAAATCAAATTTAGTACGCAAGTGTTAAGAAATATAATATTATTTGTGTGCATCAAATAAATTAACTCTATGTAACTGTATGTCTGTAGGTTTAAGGTAAATTATCAATACATCAAACATTACCGAACGGAAAGCTTACATAATCAAATTTAATGCGAATCGATTTTAGATCGTTGCTACATTAATTTCAGCCTTACGTAAGAGAATAAATCAATTATAATGGAGCACAAATATCTTTCCCACTTCAAAATTATTGCAAAGCAATCTAATCCCGCCTCACATACGGGAGTTGTGCCAATTATTTGCGCATCGAAGACTCCCTACCTGATATATATACACTTGCTGTCGAACTGAAAATAATCAAAACTTTACTCATAAAAATCCAAAACAAAAATGCATTATTCATAGTCGCCAGATCCAACCAGTGTATGAAGATCCACAAAGTTGTTCATCACATACAACAAAGAACCGGAAATGTTACGCGAAGTACACTTTCACAGCTCAACGTATATTGGACAAGTTGACACAAGTAAAGTATGAAATTGTCTGAAAATAATAAATATTGTATTTGGGGAACGTATTAGTTATGTTTTTCGGGAAATTAAAGCAGATTCATAATATGAGATGGTTATGTAATTTAATTACACAGACGTATTACAGATATTACAAAATATTAGAGTAGGTACGTAGATTCACTTAAATTTAAAACACTATGCAGCGAGAGGTATCGAGTTCAAATTCCGGTCTGGACGATTATAATTTAATTTATAATTTATTCGGTATCTGGAAGGACTTGACAGTGGACGGGCGAGTGTCTAAATACTGTCGCACTCGTGGGAGAGACATTCTGAAGCATATGCTGCCGCACTAAGAGGTCCGGCTCGAACGAAGTGATACCACAGGGTCACAGATTACTTAGCGTGAAATGGGATATATTCTATGGGGATAATGTAAACCAAAGCAGTCGCATTACGACTTGGAGGTCTTCAAAAAGAGCGCAATCTATCATTTAAAAGCCATCAACGCAACCGTGACCTAGTGCCTAGTTTTCCTCCCATTTCTATTATAAAAAAAAGTATTTGATACACTTTCCCAATGATTATAGGTACACGTTTGACAAAAACCTAATTTAATATTTAAACGGCTATAATGTATTACCCAGCTTTCCCACACATTCAAGATTAAGTTGGTATTTTCCCGTAGATATATTTGAAAATGCAACGTTGTCGCATCTAAATTCAGTCAGCGAGTCTGCGGCGCCTGCATTGCGCAGATTTATTTCATCTCTATCAAAGAAAAACTTGTATCTTGCAAGCATCCGCTAGGCGCCATCACACACTCATTGGCTTTGTAAAGATAATCGCACACTCTCTGGATTGTACCTTTACTAAATGACACCATTACCATTATAAGAAAAATTTTAATTTTTATATAGTTTGCGTACTTTACTCTGTCGAAATTGAGACGATAATTATGATAGCATTCAGCAGGAATAAGTTCCGACTAATGAATCTTTGTCGATTTAGTTTTCATAGAATTTGACATCGATTAGTGCATGGTATCGCTTTATTGTCAGATTATAAATGAATTCACGGGCGTCACCTGTCAAAGACGCTTCAAATGTGCTGGTAATCTCAGGTATAAGGTTTTTTTTATTAAAATTAAGAGGCAGCTATGGCAATAATTGGTCCATCGCCTTTAGATATCCCTAGTACCAGCAGAACTGCAAGTGCGTTGCCAGTTTTTAAAAATCCTCGAGTCATATATAGATTCGGAAATGCCTCTGCACACAGCTGGTTCCTCTGCGTGTTGGTACGTCGCATGAAATACCTTTTAAAATGCACAGTTGTGGAACAACAAACATTATGTTGATAAAAACTTTGAGTTTGTTAAGCCTGAGTGTAGCATTGCCTTTAAAAAGAAAACAAGACGCGATTCTGGCATGCATGCAGCTGTTTAATACTGTCAATTGCAACTTGGCCATTTGTCGCCTTAAGTACATAGACCTTTATTTTTCCTTGAACAAACACTATTCATACCGTCCCGGTGATATATTGTATGATATAGTAGAAATTACTTCGCTCTGTTGATTTTTCTATACCAAAATTTACTGTTCTTTTCTCTGCATTGATTTACAATAAAGATTTGACTCTCTTGTCCATGGGAAATTTATTTATAAAAGCATAAATTTTAAACTTACCCATGGCAGGTCTATGCTGTAACATACGCAAGCGCACTAGTTTGGTCGGCTTGTCCAAAATGATACCAGGGGCTCACAGAATACCAGTGTTTACTTGTACTTTGTTTTGAGTGAGTGAGGATATCAGTGGTCTGTGAAATTATACATCTTAAGCGGCATAAAAATCCGATAACACTATCAAAGCGCAGATTGTGTCGCGGTTGCCCATGAGTGGCACTGATCTCTAGCCAATGAACCATAAAGGAACTATTCCGTTGGCCGTTATACAAAAAAGAATAAGTAAAAAAAATGTAACCTTGTGCAACGTATATATAATATACATATTATTTACTTAAATTTATTCTACAGTGAAAAACAGAGCAGGTAGGCCTCCTATAAAGTAAGAGAACAACGCCGCCCAGTAACAACCGCGCCACAGTCTGCGCATTAGTTGTGTTGCCGGCTTTTTACGCCGATTAAACGGCACTTTAAAGGGCTCCAATATCCTCGAACACTCAGCGAAACACAGTAGAGGTACCGTGTCAAGTACAAAAAGTGAGCCCGTGGTATTACTTCGGACGAGTCGGCCCAATTAGTACGTTGGCTATAATCTTCTGGACCGGGGTTCGAACCCGGTACCTCTCGCTTCATGGTAGACATTTAACTATGAGGGTCTCAGAAAAAATAGTTGAAATTGTTAATGTTCGTAGTAATAACGATCTCTTTTAGGCATTCATATATTTCTGTTCCATATATTACTGTCAATGCGAGTCGATATTTTTGTCTTTATAGATTACTTTGCTCTTTTCACTATGCCTGAAAAGGAGCATTCATTGCGATCTGTCACAGCGCTTTCATCTAAGGAAATATATTTTATTAGGACTCGGTAAACACTTTGAATGGAAATGTTGAATATATAGTATGTTGGTGAAATACAAGTATTTAACAAAATAATAATATACATATAATTACCAACTTTAAGACTGTTTAACGTCAAATCAACCATTTAATTGAAAAATTTTAACTTTTAACGGAATTAAATTATTAATGTCCGAGTTGGTATCTAAATAGGTATCACTACCACTTCACGTTCTGCTATCTCTAATCTATATATATATTAAACAAAGTCGTGTCAGTTACATTATTTAATTTGGAGAGCCATAATGTTTTTAAAAGTATACCAAGAAGCGGGAAGTAGCGGGTTCGAATCCCGGTCCGGACAATTATAATTTAATTTAGAATTTGTTCGCTCTATGGAAGAGCTTGATAGTGACCAGGCGAGTATCTTAATAGTGTCGCACCCGTGGGAGAGCCATGCTGTCGTAACAATTGAGCCGGGTCGACAGAAGTGATACCACGGTCTCACAGAATACTTAGCCTGAAATGGTAATTGTAGTTGAAACGGCAATTCTACTGTATTTCGCTGAGTGAGTGAAGATATTGGAGGCCATTAAAAATGCTGCTTAAGTCACGTAAAGATTAAAAATTTCGCCGGCATAATGTTAAGGACCACCCATATCCCGCCTTACTCAGGGAAACACAGTACAAGTACCGTTTCACGCTAAGTAATCTGTGAACCAGTGGTATCACTTCAGACGAGCCGGTCTAATTTGTGCGCCAGCATATGTTTCAGCGTGGCTCTTGCACGGGTGCGACGGTTTTAAGACAGTCACCCGGTCAGTGTAAAGCCCTTACAAAGACCGAATAAGTTAACCTCTCGCTTCGTGGTAGACTTATAAAACCAATTAGGTACGAGGCTCTCAATACTCAATCTCTGATCACATATGAGCCACGGGCAGAAATGCCGACATTATAAGTGTAATAGGTGTGCATTAACTTGAACGATACAGCGGTTAGCTTACGACACTTTAACGAGCCGGGCTAAGGAAATAACTATTGTGCAGTTAGTATTTGAACTCTGCACTGACCAAATGACTGAGACCGCATCCGTTTTCGACTTAAACTGTTCTTATTTAACTGCAATGCATCTTGCCTAATGCCTTTAAGACCGAAATGTACCAAGAAGTAGTATTTTACAATATATTATCATTGTTTAATATTTTTTCATTAAAATCTAGTCGTTCTATCTGCTACTTCTTAATTCTGAGAGATTTTGTATCTTTTGGCAGTTAGATTTTCCATAATTTTGAAGGTTTTGTTCAACAGCAACAATCAGTTTTAACACGATTTTTGCCTACCACGTTAACATTGACCGTCATATTTCCTTTCCAAAAGTTCACTATGAACTCAGTTTTACTGTATATAAACATATATATATTGAAGTATCTGATAAATGAATCTTCTGTTTGCATGAGATCACCACGCCCCATGGATGATCAATAATTATTCCGCATATATATTGGGTGTATATATTTAATGTTATTTTTAGTTTTT
>DWCF01002959.1:0-21602 GCA_018230265.1 Delias oraia | reverse complement strand
CACGAGATGCGGCAAGCGTTCCCGAAACACCACAAAAGAGGTCGCTTGATGAATAACAATGCGGACTGCGGGTAAGGTGTCCTTATCGAGCTCCAAGTTTCGTAGTGAGCTATTATTTTAGCGAGCATCGGACGAGCCCTGTGCCCTGTGCACGCTTGGCCCTCGTTCAATACTTATTGGACTAATACTCACCGCCAGCTTGGAACACTCACCTTTCATTTTCTCCTCCAATGGCTTCATTTACAGCAAAATTACTCCATAACGCTTTAAAAACATTCTTGCGTCGTAGGGGGCGATATTTGAAACGAATGCGCGCTTCGATGCACGTTACATGCCCAATTCGACCCGGCTTTCTGTTCGCCTTTCATTCATTATGTATGGCAGAAACCGGCGTCCTAATGGATTCAAACTTAAGGATTATTCATATTTGGAGCGGGCGAATGGAATGAATAAGCGACGAGCTCCTCGAAGGCTGCACCACACTCTTGCATTCACACATGTATGCGTCATATGACTCGTTTTAATAGTTCATTACAAATTGTTAAATTAAACAACAACACTTCGCTCTCTTCGCTGGTGAGAGTCGTACTGCTCTTGAACATCCGCTGCCATCGTCTCGTCGACTGCATACTTCATCGTGAAGTGGAAGGGCGCATCTGGAGGCATTCAAGTCCGAAACGTCGGTGATCGATCACGTAGCCTCTTGCCGAACAAATTACCAACCACCACCAATTTTGTCACGTCAACTTATCGAGCAATTTGGCAAAAGTAACTCAACACTGATACGGATAGGCTTATTGTTTTGTTCGCTTCAACAATACTATAACTTATATAAACAATAGATTTTTCTTATACCAATGGAATGAAAGCTGCAATGCCAGACGTGGAGAACATCACATGCGGTAGAGGCGTCTGCATTTATAACGCTGACCCAATTGCTTATCGCTGAAGTATTATTGATGGACTGATATAACCTTGGAATTACTTGCCATTCTGTGTTTCTTTTTATTTAATAGCGTCGCTTCTATACGTTGCCTTATATCCTATTTTATATCATTTCATAAGGGAACACAAGGCTAGGAGCCGAATTTGAAATAAAACGGTAAACATCAAAATATAATACAAAATTAGTATTTTCCAAGTAAAAGCCTTGAATGTTAAGGTAATGAGTTCTGGATTCTCTCACTTGTCACAGATGCCTTTCAACCGAGCTTACGCTGAACAATAGCCATTCCGACTAAAACCAGAAGCGACGTAGCCTCCTAATTCAATCATGAACCTCGCCTCCTGTTATAAAAATATATACAAATTGTGGACGATTAAACAATTGCTCGATATTTCAGTTATATATGGGCAAATTATAATGTATAAATAAGAAAATTGACTTTCAACTTACAATAATTATCTTTTGTAACCTCGAACCTCAAAATGCCCTTACGCCTAAAAAAATAACGAGGACCTCTGCTCGGTAAAACGGAAGCACCTCACGGTGGAACCCTTTTGTTTGACTCCTCGCTTACCGAAATCGATCCAGGAACGAAGAGCCAAGAGTGGAACAAAGACGAAAAAGTACACGTTTAATTGATATGTAACCAGTTTCTCGCTTATTTTCAAGGCTAAAAATTAAAACTTAAAAGAAGTTTTAAGTATAAGAGGAACATAAAATTTGGTCAACAATTGGATCTAACCATTTCTTGCTTTGATGTCAGAATACCAATATTCTTCTAATATTTAATGCCGTAGATGAAAGAATAGTTAAGTCAAGAATAGTTAATACCTGAGCTTAATAAAAGTACATATTCTTTAGAATTGACTATCAAGAGGTATTCTAAAATTAATGCAATACAATTTATAGAATTGTTAAAAACTGGAACCGAATTCTAAAATCACGTACCCCACTCTTTAAATAAAACAAATTAACTTCACAACTGTACTGTCTTCACAAGACTAAAACGCAATGTAAATAGGTGTGGATGTGTTAGAAATAGAAGCGGCACGTATTTTGACACTCATAAAGGTCCATTAGCCTCTGTCACGTGGCGTCGGGCCCCGTGCAGATCATTCCCTCGCCCTCACGTCTCTCATCTATTTAAGCCTGCGAGGCAGGTTGTTGGCAGATCTAAGAAGAGTTTTCTTCATTTTTATTAATATAACATGTGAGTTGGAGTTAAGTAAAGATGATTCTTATTATAGGAGTTAAATTACAGTTATGTATCTCGAGCTGGTTTAAGATATTAAACGTTTTAATGCCAGCATAGCATATCTAGATGATGCCACTAGCTCACATAATACTAATGATCGTTTAGTGAGTGAGGTAATTGAAATCCCACTAAATGTAGCTTGCCGCTTAAGCGCCACATAAAAGCCGATAACACAACTACAGCATCAATATAAATGTGACTGTCCATGGATGACAGTCCATGAAGGTCGACTGTATGCATTAAAAAAAGAAGTTTAAAGAAATCATTAAATAGATTCGTTCTCTTTATATGAAATGCAACTTTTACCATATGAAACCTCAACAAGGTCAATACTATTAATTGTTTAAAATGTATCTGTAGAATTTAATAATCGCAGATTGAATCCACCTCCAATATGTCTATTCAAGAAAAGCGCATCTTAACTGTATGCTATTAACACCCTCTTAACGAACTAACAATATCCTAGCTAATAACAAAAGAATAAATAATTCTTAACTTTATGCATACACGCACAGTTTCCGGCTGGAGCGGCCAAGTCAGCGACATACGTACGGCCGGAGCAATGTCGCCGCGTAGGCTGACCCGGCCGGAGAGATTGCCAAATGCGAGCGATTGCAACCCTTTGTCTCGCCCACTTGCACTTGCCAGGAGCTGCGCCGCAAAGCTCCAATTCCGATGCTCATATCTCGAGACGTATTCACGCTTCATTCTATATACTAGTCTTAGAAGAAAACTACCTTTGACGTTTGATGCCGCCTCGGTGGCACCATGCGCGTAAACGGCACATCGCATCTAGAAGAGAAACGCAGGCAGCGCAAGGGAGGATACAATAGGAGCTTTAAATGTTAAAGCAATACATCGCGTATATCGTTTCGTCATCGTTGTTTCTTTGTTGTCAATAAGATATCCTTCTGATCCATAAGACTATTTTATAATAAGGAGGTTTTAGTAGCTTGATATTTGGACGATTGTCGAGCCCATACAAGTGAACAAAAGGTGAACACATAGCAAAATAAAAAGAAAACCGGTTTCTTAACTGTTCTCAGATCTGAGTGAACTCAGTAACAGGCAGTTTTAGTTTTTAGATGTTCATAATGCTGTAGAGTGCAATCTTTAATAAACATCTTTGATTTTAATACCAAGCTGAAGAGTTTGTTCCCTCGATAATGCTATAGACTCAATGAAGAACGTGGCAAAAACCACTAAAAGTAATTACTATTGCATGCAAATTGATTGTCGTTGTTGAGACCAGTTACCCTGAGGCCATACTAAGCAGTATAGCGGGATTGATTATATAAGTTTGATAAATATATTGTAACATTTTTCATTAAAATATATGCAACACGAAACCTAGGTACATAATGCCAAGTCACGCAGTGGTATACCTACTCATAACATGGCATGGTGCAAGCGAATTCGAGAAGTCTTCGTGTTGTGTGACATTGCACGAGAAACCACTGCACGCAGCTAGTTCAATTATAGCGTAAATTGCGGCATAACCCAAATATGATTGCCTCTGGTTTGATTTCGCTGGCTGAGCAGGTCAACTGATTGGATCCATTCCCTCCCATTGAAGAAACGGCGGCAATATTACCGACACTCATTACAACACGTCTTTTAGATGTCATCAGCCCAGCGAGTAGATTTAACACAACTCTTAGCGAGAATACAAATTATACCTACATAATCTCTTTACCGGATTTATACTCTTGCAAGTCTCACCAGAAAGCCACGAGCTCCAGGCTTAATCCGATACTTGAAAACCATTTCCACGCATCGCAGTGTGTTATTCTTGTCTGTAGCTGCCTCAATCTGTCTTCAAAAACGACACTCCGTCGCGGCGACAAGCTTTCCATTTAAATTCGCTGCTTGTGGCTTGATAAGCAAGTTTATATCAGTTATTATGTCTGTCATAAACAAACTAAATATGTCTGTCAAAATGTATGTAAAGCCTTAAATTTATAATTCATTTGTTACTCAAATATAAGACATTTATTTAAATATATACTCAGGGTAGAAAGTTTAAATTAATTTTTTTTCTCTGAAAAAAAGATTCAATTTTATTTATTGAGTCTTTACAATAAGATACCTCCACTAAGACTATGCTGACGCACAAAGTTACCTGAAAATAAAGAAACGACAATAACATTCAAAGCATTATTAATAAAAAAATTCCCCTCGATTTATATTATTTAGTAAACTAATATATTATTTAATTTTATATACATCTTTATCGACATTACGTTCCAAGGTCACTCATGAGTTGATGACATGACAGACATGACATTTCGGTCATAGGCAGCGACAACGCTGAGCGCGACAAGCTCCAATGAAATAGTCATTTCTTTACAAATATTTGTAAGTAACTACGAAGAACGGTGGTGGTGTCCCGTTGTGATGTCCTGGGTATCTTCAGTGTTTGGGTCTCCCTATACAAAGCACTTGGAAATTAATATATGCTTTCAAAATTTCACAAGTTACTTTACATTATAAAACAATATAGAAGACCCCGTGGGATAACTCGCCTACATGAGAGGTTCGTTAAAGTCCGGATTAATAAGACTAGCCTTGTTCTGCGGTTGCGCTCGAGATAGATGAGAATTACAATAATACCGATTCTTTGTCTTGCCAGTACAAAACCAAACATCTTCCTTTGAATTAGGACTATTTATATACACGCTATCTGAGAACAGTCAAAAAAGTAAGCTAGGAATTTTTTTATGTTTTGTATGTTAACATTGGCAACCGGAGCTGGCAACGCCCAAATCTTCCAAGTTGCTTGATAAAATGAATGATTTCCCCCTTGTAACGACGCAAGATAAAAATCTAATAAACGCCACATAGGCCACATAGATCCGCATCACAATTGTGATCCGACCGAAGCGAGGCCTAGCGCTGACAAAGAGCCGCGGGCGCTCCGTTCTCCGACGAGCTGTAAGCTTAACCTTCTGTTTCACCCTGAAAGAGCTGCTTAAGGCTCACTTTAACGCTTTTCGCTTGAATGTTGTCAGTTCCATTTCGACTTGGCGGTGCCTCTCTGCTCGTTCACAATACTAGCATCTATTTCTATTGCACGTGGTGATCTATATTAATAGTGGTTATAGCCCACGGTGTCTATTCATAATTTTTCTTTGGACCCTGCGTTAGGAATAGACGCGTCAGTAGTCCTCAGCGGTCTGCGGAGCATCGCGTGTGGGCACCGGCCCGGCCCACCTGCCCGCAACGACAGGACTTGCCCACTTCAACTACCTCACAACGATTAATATTCAAATGTCGCCACACGACTATTACACACCAATTTGCATAATTGTTTGTTCGTGGTTTCTGTGAAATTAATTGCGTTATTTTGCCCTTTCCTTACGAGCGTGGCTATACCTATATTCATAACCAACATTTACAAGTTAAGTACCAAGACATGTAGTTTTTAATCGTATTCGTGACTGGTTTCATATTTATATGGCAAAGCGTATATGTGTCAGTCCCGAGATGTTTAGTGTACTTGTGTGAACTTTTCCACTGGCACGAGCACTTTCAAATCACGGACAACAATCGTTGCACCAAACCCTTCAGCGTTGTTATAATAGTTGGGACTTTGAACCCATCATGTTAAATAAAGTTAATTATCATTGAGGCACCCTTTAGAGTATTAAAACGAAGCGCTTTGTGGGGCAAGGTGCACGCGAAACTGCTCCGTATCGATCGGCGAAGAACTTTCACCGGAGCTCGCTCGGGACCTGCTTCTTGCTCACCTCCGCCCCCACTGCAATTCATCCAGCTTGTCGTGTCTACTACGCCTGCATCAACGAACCGCTCGACTAAATAATGAAACAAGCAAACCTTAATGCTGCCTCAGAATTCAAACATATAATAAAAATAGCAATATTTGCAACAGTGTGTTTTAGTCTACGCTGGCTAAACCTCAATATGGCTTCATAACACAACGTGCGTACACTGCTTATGATTATATATGTAAAGAGTTACTAATATCACATCCATTTTCGGCAAAGAATGTTTGTTAAAATCAATACTCGAGAACTAAGGAACTATATACTACCTAATATTCTATACCTGTGTTTATGCATGATCGATCATTATAATTGGATCAGCTGAAAACTTATGATCTGTCTTTGTACAGTCTTTCAGAACTAAGTGATGATCCCTAAGGTACCTACTTGTTTCGAATTTTTGTGCTCATGACCCAGTTACGGTGAATTATAGTAGGTTTTTGTGTTTTTGTTGTCAACTTCTTCGCCCCAATTACTTCATTTAATATTTATTATATTAAACATTTTAATATTCCTAAGTGATTCAGTAGAAAATAGGTTTCAAATTGTGCATTTGTGTCTTAACAAATACTGCATTCCCGCACTGCTGAGTGCCAACTCTTGAGCCAAATTTCACGTTACTCATAGACTCCAATAGAACATCAGCTCGCTTTAAAGAGTCGACTGATTCCTGGCCCCGTACTTAAATATTCACCACGAACCTGAACGACAGTATAAGACATATTCCCAATGTTTCTTGGGTTCTGCGAGGGATTCACGGCGGATATGGGCGGGTGCTGAAAAGCGATAATTTCTATACAATGTCTAGCAAAAAATTATATTTCCAACACGCTAAGACAATGGATGAAGTTGAAGTTGACGCTTACCTATTTCAGTGGCGACCGACTAGTTTCAGATGTTTGTTAAGGTAGCAAAAGTACGACAAGTTGAAGAGCATTGGGGCGTCGCGTAGGGGAGGCTAGCGACGTCGGTGGATGGCACAAATGGTTAACCTTCGCTCCTCATTGTCTTCGGCTCGAGCGGGACGCGCTCTGCGCAAGAAGGGCTCTTTCACTGGTATGGAGGCCAGGCTCTGTAAGCAGAGTACCTTATAAACGTAGTAATTTTTTAAACAAAACAACATTTATAATTTGGGGTTACTATTGAGGCTAAAACAAGGCGCCACTCTCACTAATTAGTTTTACCTAATTAAGTTTTCTCCTTAACTTTAATTTTGTTAGTGGACCGAAAAAGTTCAAGAACCGCTGCTCTAGTGAAACTACGTTAAATCTGTGAATCAAGCCATTGTAAGTTGAAAACAAATGAGTTCAAATTCAATTCATACAATTGAAAAGTAGTGGTTAAAATTAGTAAGAGTAATAGATTTTAGGTTGTTGTGATATGGCATGAGAGAAGTGTAACTCCAGTAATGTGACCTACAAGCAGCTTGTTGAGATAATTGAAACAGGATGATTCAGCTGAGTCACGGTAATAGCCACTGACATTGCACGATATGTACTTTGTTTTTGTAATGTTGCATATTTTGCCCTAGGGTCACCATTACACTACCTTTTACAAACTTTGGCCATCTAAACAAACTTTTAAAAGCCCGTTTTCATCCAAATAAAGGTTTATCTGACGTCCACCGACACTTTTTTATTCCACGACACAGCAAAGGTGTTCCTAAACGAAGCGTGACCAAGTTTCAAGGTGTTTAGATTGAAAAGCGACGTGATCGAGAAACTATCATAAAATGTAAGAATATGTTCCCCCATTTATGGGTAAACAAAAGAGTTTTCAAAACTCTCTTCGCGATGCCGTAACTATTCACAACCTCTGTACTTATTTATGTAAATATCAGTATGCAGACACTGGTGAAATTGTGACCGCTTGTCAAAGAAGCTAAAAAAATAAAAAGAACTACATAATATATACACAACTATGTATTTACGTAAAAGCTATGCAACTCTAAAATCTATCATTGATAATATTTACATTCATTATTATGAACTTACATACATTACTCATATGACCCATGCAAGGATAGCATGTCACGGAAATGACATTCGCACTCACTTTGCAACATCTGCTAGTCGGTCATCGAAATTTATGACAATTTATTATATTTCGAAGCGCCTAAAAGAGAAGATTAGCAAAAACAATTTTATTACTTTATGCAAAATCTAATTTGTTTCTCCTTATCCCACCACAAATACCATATATACACATATTTAAATGTATATAATTAGACTCTGTTATAGTCACAGGATTATTGGTATACATTTATTTTAATTTTTAATCAAGATCAACTATATTAATGCAACTATAAATCACTGTCTCGCTTACAACAATAAGATGCATCACGATTTTATATAGGTAAATTTAACGTACAATAAACGTATGTCATATTAATAAAAACCAATAAATTCTAATAATAAGATTTGTCTTTGTTCGTACTATTCTTGACCCGTCCGATAAGTAGGTTTGATTTTTGAGTTTGACGTTTTAGCTTTTGACTTAATAGATCAATCATCAAGCTTGATTCACTCTTTCAATCAATTACTTTAAATCTCAAAATGTGATCGATTATATAGTCATCGATCTAGACGTGTACCTCATAATATTATGTTTAAAAATAATCGCAATTCGAGCAGCTACCGGCGTTTGATGATTAAGTAATTACAATAAGTACCTAGTCCAACTTTATTACACTTTACTACTTTAGAGATTTAAAACATGGACAGTAATATAAGCATATCAGATTTGTTTTTGTTAAAGAACAAAACTGAAAAAAAACAAAACAAAAATTTATTATATTCTTTTACGGTACATTGTATGATAGAGCGCGCATTAAAACGCGTGACTTTGCAAGATTTTAGGTTGGAGTTGCTCAGGTTGAAGAGCGCGGAAACCGGTGCACAGCGGGCAGCTGTTATCTTATTAGACGGGTGGCAATGCGGGTGAGGCGGGCGAGGCGGAGCCGAACTGGGACAGCGCGCCTAGTTTGGCGGTGCGGCCTGGCGCAACGGCTGCGGCCGGCAGGCGGCAGCCAGTTCGCGCGCGCGCCGCAGTGACGCATTGCAGGTATAGTACACCCAATCGGCGCGCGCCGCAACTCAGACACTCCAAGCCACGGTAGCCGCCCGATATAAAACCGACTATTCTACGCGGGTCCGCTCTAATCCCTTGCTGTGCGTCCCGAGACATGGACTTGTATGTTCAAAACACAGCGACACGAAAAGTTCTACTGAACGAATAAGGATCTGTGCCGGTCATGATAGTGCGGAGATTCGATTGAACGATTCCGAACGATTCGTGCGGCGCACGGGCGCGACTTTCCCGGCGCGGCCGTTCGCGCGCTAGAGGGCGGCAGTATTGAGTATTCATTTAACCGTCGACCAGTGAGGTTGTCTTGTGGCATAGTCTGTGATTTTTGTTAAGTGTTTGCCGTTAATCCAACTTAATCGACTATGGTGAGTGTCTTTTCTTCAAAAAAAAGGCCGATAGTGATTTTAGGAAGCGTACTCCACCAGTTTCAGGGTGTATTTCGGAGCTTTGGTGAATCGGTGTTTATAGTGATGACGGCCTCCATTATTATTGTGATGGCCGTTTTTTTACCGCATTGCGGATTGACTACGTAGTCTCGAGATGTGATAATAATATAATCGGCAGCGTGTGGATGTCAAGCAGAACGAGAAAGTGAAAATGGAATATCAGTTACCATACCTCTTAAATCTAGTCACCATAGCTAGGTGTAACCGACAAAAAAGGTGACGTTTGACCGGAATGGCGAGTTGTAAGGCTGTATGAGGAGCTTTTAATGAGTAAATGTGTGATCAGGAAGTGTAGTACGTGTAATGCATGACTGTCCGCCCCGGCGTCGGCGATCGATCGCCGGCCGCTCCTGTCAAACGCCCGTTGACTCATCTCGCACTTAAGTTAGAATACGCAATTTCTCAACTTAGTCCGTTAGTTTTATGCTGTTTCTCGGTTATTATCCACACCACTAACAATAAATTCTATGCCAAGCTTACACGGCCTCCAGGTTTCCCTATACTTCTAACAAACTTTTTCAGCATCAATTACAATTCCTGTAATGCTTTAATTTAAAAGTACTATTATTTTCTAATTAAGTAATATTACATTATTTTATTAAAAATATAATACTAAATAACAAGCAAAGCTAAATAATAATCCAATCTCAAAAAAAAAAGTTTCCTATTTGTTGTTTCTGAATCATATCTTTACCTTAGTAATCTTAATTATTAATAACATTTTATATTTTATTATTAATATTATCATAGTACGACACAAACAGGGTTTCCATTTAATTCTTTTAATTATTTGGCATTTGCATTTGGCATTAAATAACATTATTTATGTTCCAGTGTGTCAGGTTTATGATTGTAAGTAATATATCAGATGGGGTAATGCATTATGCATCACCTTCATTAAGTATGAAAAAGGTTGCTTAATCTTTTATTGTGTTTCTATGTTATTTAAAAATCCTTTTAACAATTTTTTAATGTTGTGTTTTAATGAATACGAGGTCTGTTCTAGATTTCAATTTTTATCAGTTCAAAACATGCAATAGTTTCTTCTTCCTTAAATGTGGTATACACAAAAACCAATTTGTATTATGAATGACTGGTTTTTTATATCTATTGTAGATTGATTTAGAACATTACATTTATTCAATGAACTGAATAGATAAATTTTAATTTCACATAAAAGTAGAATCATTGGTTTCTTGGTAACACTAATCAAGTAATTGATAATATTATCTTTATGATCATATGATATTTTTTTATAATTGAATTCCAAGATGGACACAATGTTGTATGCAGTATTGTACCTTCAAAACCATAAAGATTCCAATGTGTTTGTTTTCATTTATGACCTGACATTATCTGGATAATTCTTCAAAAGTTATAAAGAGTACAATGTGTGCTTTTCATAGTAACAGTAGATTACTATCTGCAGGAATGTGTCAGGGTTACATACAGAGAGATTTTCTGTTGCTGAAATGTTTAATTTACACTGTTCAGTTTCAAGCAGCGATGGCAGGAGTATTATCAAGTATAATATTTACACCTATGATAATATTTATTGTATTGCAGTAAACCATATCTCGAGTATTGTCTGCAGTATGACGTGTCTTTAATCAAATAGAAAATAATCTTATCTTTAAAATGTAATACATAATATCGCTCATTTGAGTTCCATCCTTTCTTGTGTTCATACTGCTTCACAATGGTGGTTACAGTGGTGTGTAGAAACTGAGATTATTCACCTCCAAAGTTGACAGATTTACCTGCCAGACAGCCCACTATTATAACAGATGTATGGTTTGCTCTTTGTTTTCAGGCGGATCAACTAACAGAGGAACAAATTGCTGAATTCAAAGAAGCTTTCTCACTCTTTGACAAAGATGGCGACGGCACCATCACCACGAAAGAGCTGGGTACCGTGATGAGGTCACTAGGACAGAACCCCACAGAAGCAGAACTACAAGACATGATCAACGAAGTTGATGCTGATGGTGAGTTGGAATTTAAAAGATCTGTTATGAATTTCCTTTTTTCACGCAGTCGATGAAAGAAGGCGGCGCAGAGGCTTATCGATAATGAGCTGTTATCGGCTAACTCGTTATTACCACATTGCGATAACAGGCGAAGTACTCTTTTGCGCGGAATCCTACGATTGCATTTCGTGAGCCTGCTTTACCTCGCCGAGCTAATTGCACCCTGTGGCCGCCTCTTTCGATTCGCAGACCGCGAGTCGAGCGAATGTGGCGCTCTTCTCTTACTGCTCGAGCCTTAATTTACTATCAATCTATGCCTGTTTGTTCATCTCCCTAAAAGTTTAGAATGGCTGGGCTGACTTGCCTTATTTTGTTTTTGAAGCCTGAATAAGTTACGGAAAACAACGAAAATATGGAAAATAAATATTTCCGTAGTTTAAGGCCCTATTTAATTCGTTTAGTTGGGCTTGCGTTTTGACCAGATTTACGACAAATAATTGTAGGTGATAGGAAGTTTACCGATTCACAGCGTCAGTGAGTTGTTAAACTTGAAGACATCGCCTATCTATCTACCTGTGCCCAATCTATGACACTCACCTCCAATCCATGACCGTCCGACAAATAGACGCATCAGAAGCAAGCAATCACTTGCGTGTTTGGTGCAAGGCAAAAAGAGTTGCTCTCGTCTAACTGTGGTGCTCCACAAGCGCTTGTGTGCTTTCTAGATGAGCCGGTGCTGCGAAACTGGCCGTGACGAAAGGCGCCCGCGTTCCCGCCGCCGGCCGCCGGGGCGCCTCAGAGCCATGTTTGGATCTGCTTTTTGATCTCGGCTATTTTCATTGTCTACATTACATAGCGCATTTAGGGATTCCCATTTGAACGTCGCGCTCGAGCAAACTACGAGGAAAAGCAGAAGTGGACTGTTTCTGTGAGCAAGCGAAACCGCCCGCTAATGTTGCTATGCCGTTGTAGTGAAACATCGCGGACATAAATGAGTTGTATTGCTTTTCCGTGTAAACTGGTTTCGGCAAGGTCGCGCCGCGAGTCCAGCGAGCTGTCGAGCGCTTCCCCAGAGTCAAGACGAATTAGCATTCGAGAGGCGATTGTTCGGCTGCGCTCGCTCATATATACGCCCCTAAATAAGAGCTAGCTCAACTTTGTTCGCGATCATCTAGAAATTTGTCGTAGTTAGAAGCGCGTCCGGCCGTCGTTTTGGATGCGACTGCAGCTCTACCGAATGGGACGTTGGCTATCTCAACTCGATACAATATTAATATGCTATTTTCGTATTACAAAGGTAGACAGTCGGTGTCACGATTGTTGGCGCAGCACGCTCCAAACTAATGTTGGCTAATGTGGAAGTCCGCGTCGCCAAAAACCGGCGCGGACTTTCTCCACGCACCGAGCTGGCACATGTCGCAGCGTCGGCCGCGAACGTGTCGGATTACTTGGCCGCTTGTAAACATTGCTAATGCTGCCATAGGCTTGGTCATTCGGTCGCGCGAAGGATGCAGTCACATTCTCAGACGCGATTCCCATGGGCTGTTTGATAAAGTAAACATTGGTGCTGCGGCGTTAATGAGAATCGGGCGAGCAGATGTGCGCGGCGCGAAGGACGCTTCTATTTGTTGTTGCTCGTCGACGCGACCGTGAGACCGCGAGACCGCTAATTAGTCTGACGATTGCTTTTTATTGAGCTCGTGTAACACAATACCTTCATTGAAACGCGAAACTGTCGGTGCCGCCGTCACTCATAATACAGTCTAAACTCTACGCGCTCTGCTGAGCCTGTTTTCCAGCTTTGCAGCATTCTTTTTTGCTCCGCGCCTAACGGTCATAGCGTGAGCCTTCTTTCGACCGATAGGCGCGGAGCAAGAAGAGACAGAGCTATCATCTCGGCGACACTAGCTTTGCCAGTATATTAGCCAGATATATAACTGTGGGCCGGCGTTGAGATTAGTCCGCCGACATCGACCGGAGATCGGACGGGAGCGTGTTGCTGATAAAGCCAGAATTTTCCTGTTTGGCATGCGATAGCGAACCTGGCAGATCCAGAGCTCGCCAATGACCTTGCGGTATGCGATATGGCGTGCGAGGAAGCTGTTTTAGTAGACACAGTATTAACTTGTATCATGACTTTGTTATTTTATTCGTAAACGTCATGGTACTCTCTTCTTTTCATTCGAGAAGTTGCACTAATGAATAGGATAGCTCGATAGAGGCGATGTATACTCCGTATAATTCGGGCTCGCCAATTTCACGTAGCTTTGTAATTAAAGGAATACTTTTCTTGTGTAGTATTCTTGTTGTTTTGATAACTAACGAATGCTGGCTTAGGGTCGTTGGGGAGATGTCGAGGCACCGTGATTCATTGAGCCGTCTCCAGCTATCAGACAGCGCAACAGCGACTGCCCGCAAATCCATTACGACGAGCGACGGCTCCTCATCGAGCCACACATTTGGCGATCTTGAGCTCGGGAAACAGGGCGCCTGCCGATGCGCACCGATTCGCACCGCTTTTCGTTGGGTAACAGATGCGCCTCGCGCGTACTTGCCAAAGAACGAAGTATCGGGTATACAATGTGTAATTATAATGATGATGTCACAGTCGCGATAAGGAGTCGTTCACTCGACCGAGTGGGACGGCGATTCGCGCTCCTCTAATCCTATTTGCGGAACAATGACGGAAAATCAACTCCGACATCCGTAGCCGCGCTGCCACGCTCGCGTTTCTTATGCTCTATTTCTTCATTTTGGCCAGAGATCGACGAGCCCGTGACAGTGAAATGGACGCGGAATGCTTTGTTTACTGCGAGCGTGTGAAAACGTCCCGTTGGCCACATTCGCGAGGCGACCCGTGGCTCCTGGGCCGCGCTGCTTCTGATATTGGTCGGCACGGACGAGAGCAAGTCGACTTATTTTTGACCTATGTGACTAGCGGTCACAATTTTGCCAGTGTCAGTGCTCGCCGAGGTCAAGTACAGAGCAGGACACAAATTATTTGTCGACGATTCAATCGCGACCGGTCCAATTGGCGGCCGCCGTGGTTGATAGGCGGAACAAAAGCAATAGGCTGCAATGAGCTCAACGAGTCGCTTCTCCCGGTGCAGCTATGCTTTGTGAGATTTGTGATGTAATTTCATTCTTATTATTGTCGTTCGACGTGTAACGTTTAAGAAAGGATAACTCGTCATTTTTGATTAATATTCCACCATAACACATGATCGTGGTGAACAATGTAGCCGCTTGGAGAGATGAAATGACTTGCCATCTGGGTAAACGTATAAATCGATAAGGGAAAGGTTGGCTCGCCGCCAGTCGCGGGGAGCCGATGTCTCGCCGACCGCGCGAGCGCTCAAATAGCTGACCCATTGTTGTCCTAATTGCTGGCGCATCACCGGCCTCGACATTTACGAATTACTGCGTGATTTAAGCTACAAAAGAAGTTGAAACATCCGCTTTGCAAAGTGGCGAAGCGGAATGTGGCCGAACTTGCACGTCGGCTTGGCGGCGAGCCAGCCTCGGCGCGCAGCCGCCGGGGCGGCGCTCGAGCGACACCTTCGGCGGGGCGCGATTCCGCGCTGGCGCCTCCACTGGGCGTCCCAACATTATTTACACATTTCTTATTGTTTACCGAGCTGTGAATGGCCTCCTCGCGACGCTTACGCTAGATATAAAAATAGCCCCTATCACAAGGACAGGTTGAGCGCGAGCGTTGGCAGGCTGCTGCGGCGCTCACGAGGCCTACAAGCAGCAAGACTGCGCGCCATCGCAGTCCTTGGCGGGCTTCTTTGCACTGGCGAAAACTACATTACGAACACTTAATGCGATCAACGCGGCTTTGCCAACGAATACTTGTCGCATCTACACGATTCCTTCAGTAAGAACACGGTTTTTAAAAACTGTTTCATAATCAGCCATGAGGTAAACAATGACGCGTTCTCAAAAGTTCCACAGCCGTGGCCCGTGTTAGTCATGGCGCTGAGTGCTGCCACAATTCCGCTCAAACAGTGGGTGCGAGGTGAAACGCGCGGCTTGAACCGTTTGCCGGTAGCATTGTTTACGCAACTCTGCTGTTAGGTTCACGGGTTGATCATTCGTTGCGCTGCGACCCTATTTGTGCGTTCAATGTTAGTCTCGGAGCGGTTAAGGATAATGTAGTGGTCTATGTTTAACCACTGCGGTTTTGATGACCTCGACTGACGCGACATGCAGCAACCGCATGCGACGACGGCGAATGAGCCAGTTCTCGTGAATGGAAATCCTTAACTATTAGTAAATAGAAGATGGCTTCAGCACTTTTCAGAATGGTAAATACGCCATGGTCAAGGCAGCGGAGCCTTTGTTCCGTGGGCATCACGCGATTCGATGGGTGAAACACATGCACGTCGCACATTGCCTAGCCGCTGAATTGCTAATCGGTGCTACCGTTTCACTCGCAGCCTCGTCTTAGCATTATATTTGCCGCCTGTCGCTCCCCGCTTAGCCATATATTAACAGAATCGACGAATGAGGCGTCCACTGTCAGGAGCAGGGGCTCGTTGACGCAGTGTCGGGAGCTGCGGCCGGAATGCGCGGTGCATTCCCGAATGCTCTGCTCACATGCCCGATATAAATAGTGCCTCGCGGCCCGTAAAGGTTAGCTCGCACGATATTCGCCGCCAAACTTGACTCGAACTTATTTCTGATGCGTGAACCTAAGAGAAGTGATCGCTCGGAACAGCTGGAAGCCTAATTTGGGAACAAATGCGGCATAGCCGACTGTTGTCAGCTCGAGGTGAAGGCGCCGCGAAGCCGCCGACAGACAACCCTCTCCCCGTCGCGGCGAATAAAGCCAGAAAGTCGAAGTGCCGGGTGCGCCAGGCACGTGAGAGGCAAATTGCCCGTCCGCTCGTAATATCTGCGGCATGAGTGACGCGTTAGTAAACATGTTGACGTGATTTGCGTCGTAATTGATGCTCTATAAACTAATAACGCGATTTCATCGAAAACAAAGTTTTGCTTTATTGCAAGCTGCTGCTCGTCGCGAGGTCGGCCGGCTTTGATGTTTGGCGGCGCGTTCTCCCGACAAGGCTCTTTGGCGTGGCGTGTGCTAAACTACATACACCTGTAAAGGGATATTGCGCCGCCTCGATGAGGTGGACTGTTTGTTTGTGTAATGTGACGAGTTGGAACTGTGGTTGCAGGTAACGGCACGATAGACTTCCCCGAATTCCTGACGATGATGGCGCGGAAGATGAAGGACACGGACAGCGAGGAAGAGATCCGCGAGGCGTTCCGCGTGTTCGACAAGGACGGCAACGGCTTCATCTCGGCCGCGGAACTGCGCCACGTGATGACCAACCTGGGCGAGAAGCTCACCGACGAGGAGGTGGACGAGATGATCCGCGAGGCCGACATCGACGGCGACGGCCAGGTCAATTACGAAGGTACGGCCCTTCAACAGCACCTGCCGCGCGGTAGCCTCGCCCTCTGTTGCCTTGGCTGCCCGAGCGGACAGATCTAATCGTTTGCTTTTGTTGCAGAATTCGTCACCATGATGACGTCGAAGTGAGCCCGCGGCTAGTGTGTGTGTAAAAGAATTAAAATACACTTTTGTTTCATGACACACAATATTAACATCGTATTGGACCTGCATTTCTCTAGTATTGGGATAAATTAAATATTGTCATCGTTTCAGTTTGGTATAATTGTATAGCGGCGAGCGGTCGTCCTCTAGACTTAAAGTATTCCGTTAATTTAACTATTGTAAGGAGACAATTGGTGTGGTGTATAGCGTGCCTGTGCCGCGTCGCGGGCCGGCGCGCTTCCGTTGCGCTTTTGCCTGCTTTGCACTGCGAATAGTGAGCGCGTCGGAAGCAAAGACGGCAAAAGCGCAGCGAGGGCGCGCCTCGGCGCCTGCTCGGTCTTTTGTATCGACTACTTAACTCAACCTGCAATTGTATTGTTTGTCTTTCTATTTATTGTAAAATTGTTTGCAGCCCAATCACTTAAGCATTATAAATGGATAGCGTCGAAGGACGAAAGCTGCGTTGACTTTCGTCACTTCCCATATGAATGTAATTAATAATTATAATTATCTAATATTTAATTGTAAATTCACTAGTTTCACTATTCATCTCTTGCATCTGTGTAAAGTCGTCTCAGCGGTGTTAACTCCGCCTCAGCTGCTTGAACCTCACGTAACCTAGAGTACGTCGTTTTCATTTTAGATTATGATCAATGTAATTTTAATAATGACTGTCGTAAATAAATAGTGGAACTAGACGGTGTTTTCATTTGGCCGCACGCTCGGCAAACACGCGCTCCTCGTTCTAGCTCATGGGCATTCGCGCTTCATTCGTTCCGCTTTTGCGGACTCGGATTCAAACTAGCACGGTTGGTTTCTTGATGAAACGTTTATTGGGCATTCAAGGAGGTGTAATTGTACAGTTGCGACGAAAGTCGATGCACTGGAAGAGGCAGCCACCGGGAAGTCAGTTGCGAGGGCGCTGCCGTGCGAGGCGCGCCAGGAAGGTGGCGAGCGTCCGCGTCGGCCGACCTGCGCAGTGCCACGCTGATTTTACCAACTGTCTGATTCGGACATTCGCTGTTTCTAACAAAATAAAACAATCCCGCTCCCAAAACTAGAGAAATAGTAGAGCCAGAGACTGATTATTGTTAAGTGTGAATGGTCTTTTAAGTTCATCTCTTCGTTTGCTTGTTTGCCTCTACGGCCCGCAGAGCGTTTCTCCCCTCGAACAGTCAACCGGCCGCAACAAGGACGAGCTCTGTCGGCTCCTCCCTCCTAAACTATGTTTAATTAATCTGGCGAGGGCTTCTGTAACTTTCAAATAATAAATTATTTCCAATTCATGCATTTTTTTCCATTTATTCCGAAATCTTATGGGGAAATATAAATCGCGTGCGATAAAGGATCTACCGTAACGAAGAGATCAACAAATGTTAATGAAAGGCACGTCGTTCTCAGAAAGAGAAGGATCGATTCAAGTTTTATAAGGAAATTAGTTATACAGAGCCCAAAACCTTATTTGCCTTTTAATTTGAGTGCTTTTTAAATAAATATATATGTCTTTGTGAATCAATTAACGTGTCTGCTATCGGAAGAGTACCTTTAATATCAAACCGTTTCTCATGATTGATCAGAAGGGTCCAATAGGTAAGTTGACCAGACATAGGGAGACTAAAAGAAAGGTATACCCGTCATACGGCGCGGGTCGAGGTAGGCCGGCGCCTGCGCCTCCGCCAACTTGCCCACGCCCGAGATGTCCAGGTGCATCCAGTCAGTGCAGATGAAATTCTATCAAAGTACAGCTTTACTTAATAGCGATTGGTTATCACAGCCCCGAATTCACATGCTAATCTCCTAAAAACTAGTTTCACCGTTAATAAGAAATAGACACTGCTGAGCTCTGGCCAATAAGTATTTTAATTGTGAGAGAGGTTAGAACGAGCGGACCTTAAGGAAAGCGGCGCCGATGCAGGGCAGCGCGCTGCCCGAGCCTCGGTTGCGCAGGTCCACCGCCGGGTCCTCTGCGGACAAAAGAGGCGACATCGTTCCGAGGTTCGTAAGAGCCGGCTAGATGGCGCTTCTGTTCATTGCGCATGCCCCTGGCTGTTTGCTGCTCCCATATCCAACTATTTTGCTGTCATCTTTGAACGCATGAGATGGAAACTCTCGTTAGGTACATGGGATATTTTAAATCGGGTATGCAATTTTACTAGTAATACAGTGTCTCCTAATCGAGGACCTTGAATGTGTCGGGCGTAGTACCCCCAGAGTGGCATTCGCCAAGGCCTGTCTCCAGAGTCCTCGCCGGCGCTCTGCAGCTCTCTCCAGGCTGAGTCACAGTTGCTGAAGCACCCGAAGGGTCCGCTGCCCGTCGCCAGCGACGCACTATCTGCTCACAACAATCTTCAGTTCAAGAGGCAGTACAATTTTGAGCTCATATCTTTGATAAGCGAAGCCTTCCGTCGACTACTCGCACGGTTCAAAAGTACTTTTCCAAAATGAAGAGAGTGAGTAGCAGTTACGTGTGAGTGCAGCCACGTCGATCACGAGCGCAGGCTTGAGCAGCGCCTGCCCGTACACCAGCGCGTCGGCCAGCAGCAGGCAGCCCTCCAAGTCCGTGTCGTCTACCTGCAAGAAGGCGGGCAATTTCATTAACGTAGTACCGTTCCACCTATTCAGCCTTCTCTAACACAAGCAAGCGCCATTGTCTACAATCCGATAGAGACAGCTCCCCGCAGCCTGTACTCACCTGGATGTTGAGCCCGTTGAGCGCCTTTAGCACGTCGCCCACCTTGAGGCACTGCCCGCTCAGCATGTTCTCGCACACGGGGATCACCGCGCTCACGTTCAGCGCCGTCTGCCGAACGCGATTTACATAAGCCTGTGTTGGGGTGCCATTTGATGTGTTGCCCTGCAATGTCCCAGCGCGGGACACGAGGCTAACCTTCGCGACAGCCAGCGCCCGCAGCGTGGCCAGCACGGCGGCGGCGCCCGCCATGCAGCCCCGGCTCGAAGACATCTCGCGCGCCGACTTCAGGCACAGCCCGCCACTACGCACGATTACTTTATCGGAACTCATAAGTACTTACTCGTATATGTCACCAAAGGATACTTTTCGCAAGTTCCAACATTTGTTTGGGGTTGTCGAAGTGAGAAGACAAGCGCGGCACCTGTCGAAGGTGAGGGCAGGCGCGGCGAGAAGCACTGGCGGACCGTCGCCGGCGCCGCGGTAGTGGCACTCGAGAAGCAGCGGCGGTTCAGCCGAGCCGCGGGCCACGCCGGGGAAAGCCTCCATGCCCTGCGCCTCAGCCCAGGCGCCGTCGCGCGCCGTCACTTGCACGCCCAGCGGGCACAGCACGTCCAGCGCCTCCTGCCACACACGCAGTCTTGCTTTCACTACTCTTCTCCTTCACTTACCTACACCCGCGTTGCCAACTCTTGAACGCCACAGAGGTCTTTTACCTTACTAAAAAAACAATAATTGTAAACGGTTGTCGGACAGCGCAAGCCGCAGGCCGGGAAGAATGTGCCTCACCTGCGCCAAGCCGTGAGGCGTCATCTTGTTGGCGGGCATGTCGCTCAGGTAGCGGGCCCAGTTCTGTGACTCGGCCAGGACCGCTCCGGTCGCCCACTCCTCGGCCTCTCCGAGCCCCCGCAGCCGCGCCTTGCCTCTCCGGCTCTCCGCAGACTTGAACTTGTCGAATCTGAAATCGAGCACCAGGCGCACCTCAGGCTTGGGTCACGCTTCTGCGTGTTCCTTCGGGGTCCCGAATGCTTTAAATGTTACGGCTGCGTTTGCGTAAATGAAATGCCAATGAGTTGTTGCTCTAATGTTCTCGCGCCGATTGTGGATGAGAGAACTGTTGCCTTACGCGTCTCGACCAAGAGCTAGGGATGAGGGGCAAGATTACGTCCAAGCGGCGAGGTGCGCAGCCTCGGCGGCGGCGCCCGGCCTGCCCGCGCAGTCCACCTCGATGTCGCCGACGCCCCTGGCCACGAGGCGCGACACGCCAGCGCCCACGGCCACGCGCACGTTCTCCTGTCGCGTTCGACCACCTTTAATCTCACTATTTCTATGCCTCGCTTATTATTGAAGCTTTATTAGTGTGCAAGCCTCTTAAATATTACCTTCGAGGCAAACAGGGAAGAGGCTGCAGCCATCCTAAGATTCGGGAATACTGCCGGAGGAATACAGCGCAAAGAATGCTCACCTTGGCCTCGTCTAGGTGTTCGAGCGGGTCGTGGGCGGGCTGCCTGGGGCCCAGCGAGGCGAGCGCCACGCAGCCGCCGTCCGCCAGCACGTCCGTCACCACGAACGACTTTCCCGGCTTCAGCTCACGCGACAGCCTGCAACCGATGGCCGTCTTATTTAAGTGAGAGTAGGTAACATTTCTGTATCATCGGTTGTAATAATATCCAACCCTTTTTAAACGCTCTTCAACTTATATCTCGTCATTCGTGGACCACTTTTTGGTAAACGAGCTGTCTCTTGAAAGGATCCGCAGTGATCCTAATTGTTTTTCTTAAAAAAATTGGTTGCCTGTAAAGTCGGTATACGGGCGAAAGTTTTACGTGACAACGACTTTGAGTGGTAAAATAAT
>DWCF01002958.1:0-21603 GCA_018230265.1 Delias oraia | reverse complement strand
TTTGTGCTTAATAAATACGAAAGTTTGTTCCGATGGATGTTTTTTATTCCTTCACGTGAAAATACAGAACGTATTTTCGTCAAACTTTGTATAATCAGAATGAGACATAGATTACAGTTTATAATTGTATTGTGCAAACATGACAATATTTAATAGAAAAATGTAAGTCAGACTCGGTGGGTAGTGTAGCGGGCAGAACGACGTCTGCGGAGTCCACTAGTATATAATAAATTTATATAATATTTCTTACAAATTTAAAGAGAACTATTTAGTTTTTACAAGTTTTGGGTTAAATAATAAATACTATCTAATTGTGAAGGTAATCCAATCTGTTTCAAAATTAAATATCACTTTTTTTACTTCGAAAAGTTTTAGCAAAAAATAGCTAAAGTTCTCTCCAGCTGAAGGTTCAACGTTGTCAACTTCAAATTACAAGGTACGGAAATTGCATACTTGTCTATATTTTTAGAAAGATCTCGGGCCATTGAGCTTTTGTTTGACTTGCATTTTTGTTTTAGAATTTATTTTTAATTGACAGCATCTCTTAAGTTGGTTAAACTATTTTTGTATTAGAAAATCAATATTTAAGCTTCTTAAAATTATAATTACAGCTGAATTATAGGAGTAAATAAAGAACATGAAAATAATAATAAACACATTGAGTAAGAGCTTTTGATTCCCTATACTTGATACATTATTGATTAAAAATGATATTTTTTATGTAAAAGATATGATTTTTACATATCAATTTATTTACCTATAAAATAACATACCATTCATCATATGCATATCCGCAATCTAATGATGAATACGTTGAATATAAATTTGAATTTCAAATAAGCTTAATTTCAGTATAAGATTATAGCGTTAGGGAAGGAATAAAGGAAGCAAAAATAACACATTTATTTCTTTAATGAAAGCGGTATGCTTGCTAACAAACGCTTGAAATAATTCACGCTAAAGGGTTGCATTTACATAAATATTAGGTAGCGATAGTCGCAAACATAAACATTACTGCGATAAGGTTAATTTATGAAGATTTCATGTAGGTATTTATATTTCATAATTTAAAAATGAAAATACTGTTATTGCGTTTAAGATTTCACGTTCGCGGTCCGCGCACCGCATTTTTACAAAGCATCGCAACTTATTTGCATGTCGCAACAAAAATATTATATGCCATATTAATTTTATTCTGTGCCCATAAAATGTAGGCACCGATTTTTGCATAAATAAGTTATTATTCATATTGGGAAATTTTGAAGTATTATTTTTCAGTTTTATTATGTGAAAAAACTCGTTGCAAAAATGGAAAACCTAATTGCTGAAACAAAATATTACAATGTAATAACTGTATCTGTGGCACTTGTATTATTCTGTAAACAGAGTGCTTATTATTCATACACTTGTCAGCGAATCGCTGCTATCCGGCACGTTCCGTCAATAATTTTCTTAGAATCTCGCTCGAGAACAAATCGTACTGCAGTAAACACGGTATAAAGCATGTCTATAAAATATCATCTCGTCGTTCGGTTTTTGTTTCTCCATCTCGTTCCACAAGTGGGCAATAATTGAAAATGAAACCCTGTTCCAGAGGAGGTATCGTGACACAATATAAAGGCGCTCAAAATAGATTGAACGTATAAAATTTTCAGTTCAAATTCGCACGAAGCACCGCCGCGGGCGATGCTATATCTTTTTACCTTACTTTTTATTCCATTAGCGCGTGTGAGGCCCCCACAGCCAAATATCACGGCATAATAAAAGCTGTTTAGTAATGATAATACGGAAAACAACTCGTGCTACTCTCGTGTAAGTGAATTAAACTTGCTCGCCGTGAATTTTGCGCTTACGCTTATTGCAGCAGCAAATTAGGTTGTTTAAAAACTAGCGTGCACGTTTAATACAATTTATGTATTCCGCGGAACGACCGCACCCTTTTCAAGAACAAATTGCGAATGCAAAGTTAATCCTTAAACGTTGTAAAGATTGCAAGTCCATTGCTTGAGAACTTTCACAATAGGTCGGTGTAAAAAGTTGGTCGCAGTTTTTAGTCTTTAAAAATCCAGGAACGTTTTAAATCGTGATCCCCTTTGCTTTTTCTTTACTTTATATGCGCAATGTACAGTGCTATTGCTCTAACACAGAACTTTTTATTTCCGTTTATACCGAGTCAATCGTCCGCGAACATTTTTCAAGCAAACTTTAACAGTGGAGGCAATCGCTCCTGAAATTCGAAAATGAAATCGTTCCGAGCGTCGCCAAGATTTATCGATGGATGTTTGAATTTACTTTGAAACTTTAGGGGCATAAAACTTATGACACGTAATCACAAATTCTACTCAAATTCCCTCTAATAGATTTACCTTACATCTTAAATACGCACTTATATTATTTGCATTGTCTGTCAGGCCCTTTTAATGCTTTCCCCCATCGCGGCAATAGAGGATATAAAAGTAATATAATATAAAATGATCTGAATATATTTTATATACTGTATTATTTTGATAACAACTCTTTCAATTGATCAAATCCATCAGTCGTTTATTTTTTCAATGTCCTCGTGAAAAACATAAACAATATATTTAAAATATGTGCATTCTTAGATACATTATACTAAATCTGCATTACTCCCTATTCTCCCACGCAAAATAGGCGCAATAATGAAGTTCCGCAAACCAGCCCGTCTTACAATCACTCCCTAAATTATAATTAAATATTTTTTATAACAAATACAAATTAATTCGCGTAATTAAGATCAGTTTTCCAGATTCATATTATTATCTGAAGAAATATACACAAAGTGAAAATTCATGAGACAACAGCCAATGTATTATAGTTCTGAATGGTTCTTCGAAGGTGGGCACGTACCTTAACATTGACAGTCGGTGATATATTTACGGCAAACTGTTTCGTAGTTTTAAGATATATTATACTAAAATTCTAATTCATATTTTGTTTTTTATATATATACTAAATTTTCTGAATAATTTTTTAACAAAACAATAGCATTTGTGTTATTAATTTTTTTTATATTAGACTTCTGTTATTCATTAACTAAAAAATAAATTTATTAATAATTACCGTCTTCAGTTTATTGATTTACACAATTATTAAATAAACTCTTTTGAATATTAAATAAATTAAAGAAAATATTTTTTATTTAAATCCGTGAAATGGTGCATGAAAAATATCATAGCGTCCGATGAAAAATAAGTAGTCTATATTAAATTATGTGCATCTCTTAATAGAAGTCAATACTTTATTTCATC
Source organism: Delias oraia (assembly GCA_018230265.1). Taxonomy (NCBI): domain Eukaryota; kingdom Metazoa; phylum Arthropoda; class Insecta; order Lepidoptera; family Pieridae; genus Delias; species Delias oraia. Next base: position 18,331 of record DWCF01002958.1, on the reverse strand, counting down.
TCATTCACACTGCGTCTAGACTGCCAATAGTGAGATTGCTTGTATATACATAAAACATGAGGTTGAGATGTCCAAGTCTTCTATATAGTCACGGGGAAAATTAACAAGTTTTAACTGGCAACACTCCAATGGTATTTGTTAAAATAATCTATAATTTGATAGAATATTCATTGTAACAATCAGGAGTATGACTGCTGTTAAAGATTAATGAATGTATAAATTTAATCGTAGTTTTATAACTCTTAAAGTATAACTTCATATTAAATTCAAACAACTTCACAAAAAAATTTCAGAGACTCGAAGCTTAATGGTTTTAAAAGTGTACCGTGAAGCGAAAGGTATCGGGTTCGATTCTCGGACAGGACAGTTATAATTTAATTTATTATTCGGTCTCTGAAAGATCTTGACAGTGGCCGGGTGTGTGTCTTATTACTGTGGCAGGCGTGGGAGAGCCACGCTGAAGCATATTCTAACGCGCTAATTGGGCCGGCTCGTCCAAAATGATACCACGGGCTCACAGAATACGCAACGTGAATCGGTACTTGTACTGTATTTCACAGAGTGAATGAGGATATCGGAGATCCTTGAAAGTGCCGCTTAAGCGGCGTAAAAAGCCGGCAAAACAACCAATGCGCGAACTGTAGCGCGGTTGTTCGTGGACGGCGGTATTCTCTTACCATATATACACCTGTTCCATTATCTGCTAAAAAAAATAATGAAATTTCGAACTTGAGTTTTATTGTCGCTAAATAAAAACATGAACATTTTCATACAAAAGTAATATTAGATATTTTTGATAAAGATATTATAAACACTGATTAAAGTCACATAACTATCTGTATATTGGTCGTAATGTTTTGTTCTCCCGTTTCTCTGCTAAAATATAAAGATAGGCCGCGTCCAAGAGTCGATTCGACGCAAGAATTAATCAAGCAGTGATATGTAATGGTGTCTATTTGTTCTTGTCCAGAATTGCATCGGTTAATCCTTGGCACGCCGCGGACGGCATGTCCGTGTGAATTAATCTATCGCCACGATATCCTCATGCACACACCCGCATTTGTCGCGTCTTTCAACTATTTTCTATCATCTCATTCGGTATTGGATTGTCACCATTGAACAGTGTGTCTGTTGTTATTTGCATGTATCAAATTGAATGTATTTTGTAAAATTTAACGCTGGTTTCCACTATACAAGCTACATTGAACTTTTTTTTGTTGTATAGCGGATATTAGTGGGTCTCCAATATGGTAAGAGAAAACCGCCGCTCGTGGATAATCGCGTCACAGTCCGCGCATCGGTAGTATTGCCGACTTTTTACGCCACTTACGAGGTACTTTTAATGAAATCCGATATCCTCGCTGACTCTGAGAAACACAGTACAAGTACCGTTTCATGCTGAGTAGTCTGTGAGGCCGTGGTATCACTTCGGACGAGCCGGCCCAATTAGTGCGGCAGAATATGCTTCAGCATGGCTCTCTCACGGGTGTGACAGTATTAAGACACTCGCCCGGTCACTGTCAAGCCCTTCCAGAGACCGAATAAATTATAAATTAAATTATAATAGGCCGGACTGGGATTCGAACCCGATACCTATCGCTTCATGGTACACTTTTAAAACCATTAAGCTACGTGGTTCTCAATATCAAAATATCAAAAACTGTAATAATTTTATGTGATAATTTATGATGTTGTATTTAGATGTAATTATTCTAAACACCATTAAATAATGGTTATAATTTTATCTAATATCTTGACCGTGAAGCCTTTTAAAGAAAATAATTTATAAGTGTCCGATCCTCGTCGAACCCTCGGTATCTACATATACTAATAATAAAGACAATTGTTTTATTTCTTACTAGTTATAACCTCAAAATATGCCTCCTGCATATAACTATAAAAATATATATATTTTTATAGTTATTTAGTTATTTATTATAGTTATTTTAGTTTTATAGATATTATATATAATAATCATATATAATATCTACTTTGTACAACAATTTTACATCACAAAATTATGTTATTATGTAGCATTTATATTTTAAATCGAATTACGAATGATATTTAAAAATACAAATTGGCTATCAAAGAGTCTATATAATGGATTATTTCAAATTGAAAATTCAAATTAAGTATTATGAATATAGAAAACCCAAGTATACTTGAAGATTCTCGAAAAATTTCAAGAACTTCTCAAATCGTTAGTTTGGACAGGACTTGACCGTGGCGTTCAGGCGCATAGATTGGGCGTATCTAACAAGTAGGTAAGGCGAAGCTATATTTAATGTAAAATATGAGCACCACAATTTTGTTATACAGTATTCGTCTTACTGGAAATGACGATGTAATTTTCTTAATAATTAATAATGACACAATGATAACATTAATATATAACAGTAAACATACAATTATTTATATATTTTTCACCCGCGGAAGGGCCATGCTGAAACATATGCTGACGCACTACTTGGGGCGGCTCGACTGAAGTGATACCACGGGCTCACAGAATACTCAGCGTGAAACGGTACTTGTACTGTTTTTTGCAGAGTGAATGACGATATTGAAAGCTTTTAAAAGTGCCGCTTAAGCAGCGTAAAAAACTGGCAATATAATGAATGCGCGGACTGTGGCGCGGTTGTTCAAGGGCGGCGGTGTTGTCTTATCATATAAAAGACCCACCTGCTCCGTTGTCCGCTATATAATAAGAAGAAAAGAATATGTAAGTTTATTTTTACCATTCCAGTACTGCATTTACTCAAACCTTAGATAGATATAATGCTTAGGATGAAATGGAATTGTTTATTTGTAATTTTCTTGCTCGGTTGTGTACTACCTACATACCGTAAAACATCTTGCTGTAGCTGGCGATATGTGATGCGACTCACCGTCATATTATATTAGTTTCATACGATGGTCGATTAATGAAGCGAGCATAGTCCACAGAACGTTGCCGTAATAGTTTTATGACTACCCCCAACTAAGGGGGCTGGGGGCAGACTACCACGTGATTATGCATCGCACACTTTCCAACGATTATCGAACCCGTAATGAACAATACCGTACGTTTACTTTTAGCTATTTTAATTATAAAAGCTGTACTATCCATCTATGTACATAAAAAACTAAGATTTAATCACCTTAGTACACGAGCGATCTATGATTTGGGTCAGAGCTCTAGAAAAGAGAGGTAATTTATATATGTTGCATTAATATTCATCTTTGATATATCAATAATAATCTGGAGATCGATATTAATAGAGAAGTAGGCTCGAGCGGTTAAATCTGTGTGCAACAGACTAGGGCAATAACCGTGCCGTATCGGCACCGCATTATTCTAACTGATTGCACAAATGTATTACTATTTCAATGAGCTATGGATTTTCTTTAGCAAACATTTTCTGAATAAAATATAGACACTTTAATACATCTATATTCCGTTGAGTTTAGCAATTCTTTTTTATGCGAAAATAAGCTTCCTAAATCACGTCGTAATAGTTAACTTTTATTTATATACGTTATTTTTTGAAATAGTCTATGAAATGTAAAAATAATTTGAAGTCACGGTATGATATTTGAAAATAGAGACTAGAATATAATTACAGATGTTTATTGATACCTATGTGTTGAGAATTCAAGAATTGAATGATTGTTCCATTAAAAACTTAAATAGTTACATGAGCTTGTAAATAAAACGAGACATGGAATATTTCAATAAGCAGTCTTAAGCACGCGTATTAAACTCGTTTCTAAGATATAGTGACGTGGAGCGGAGAGCGATGAATCCCTCTCATTTAACACCATTCCTCTGTAGGTGTTTGCCGAAGCGATTCCAGGGATCCTTCCTTTTATGGTGCTACTCATAGTGATTCGCGGTTTTATTTCGGACGCTTCACGTAATGGGCCGTACATTTTTCAAGCCTTGGGAAAAACGAACCCAGTAATCTTTGCATTTATACCCTGATCCTTTATTGATTTTAGATTTTTAGTGGAAAACGAATCGTTGTGAATGAATGTGAAAGGAGACGCGCGCAGTAAGCCGCTTTTAACTCGTAAAAGATTTTCATTTAAAACATATTTCTGAGTATTAAAATACTCAAAAGATTTAAAATAAAATGATATCTTTTAGTGTAATGACGACTGACCCAGTGATTAATTATACTTAAAGCATTTCTGAAGTGTGTCTTATTCGGCAAATGGTGTTATTCTAATTTAATTTCAAATATTTGAAACTCGGCAAAACATAATAATTAAAATTCGTGTATCCTTAGCTCATAAAAGTTTTAGTCCTATTCAGTTAGAAGTGCCATTTGTCATAAAAATGTCACGACACAAATCATATAACCTACTCAACCCTCCTACAAGAAATGGGCGTCCAACTTTTCCAACTTTACCCATAAAATTGTGATAAAGGTCTTTGTTTTAAATTCTTAAATTATAAGTATATACTTAATTATTAAGGAACGGCTAATGGCAGCAAGTTATGTCCGCATCAATTAGGGTGTAAATTGTTTTCCAGTATTCAAGCTTTTTTATATCGGAAGAACAATGTCACAAAGAGATAAAATATGATTTTACTAAAATCATATATGTAAATCTTGTTTTTCTTTGATATTATTGTTATCAGGTTAAAAATAAATACCGTACGTAAATATGCATCCGTGGGAGAGCCATGCTGACGCACTAATTGAGCCGGCACACCCGCACTAATATCACAGTCTCACAAAATACTCAGCGTGAAACGGTACTTGTACTGTTTCGCAGAGTGAGTGAGAATATCGGATGACCTTAAAGGTGCCGCTTAAGCAGTGTAAAAAGCCGGCATCACAACGCTTTTCATGGGCGGCGGTGTTCTCTTACCATATAGAAGGCCCACCTGCTCCGTTGTCCGCAATAGAATAAAAGGAAAAGGCACGGCATTAAATCATCACGTTACCAAGTAAAACTGTATTGTCTTAGAAAATAGAACACAAATCTTCCTCTTTCACGCCTAATAAAAATATTATTAATATAAGAATTTCACACGTGCTACCCAGCAAATCCGATCTAAATCCTCAGAAAAACAAGAAAGGGAGCCCACCATTAAAATAAATAAAAGGAAATATAGCATCGGCCGCAAATTATTTCACTTACCTACTTTCTATAAAAATGCGAACGACGCATTAAATTTTGGGAAGAAAGGAAACTCCCTTGTAAGCAATATCGAGCAGGCAAATTTTTCAGATATTGCTTTCAGGTAGAGCACATTTATTATGTACCCGAATATATTACTCCTGATTCATTGACTTCGAATATTGATTTACTTTGCACAAGATGTAGTTGGGAAAGACCAAGGGTAAACTTAACCTTTAACTTGAAGAATTAGACTAAAACTTTGAGCGTAGAGACACTCGATGCTATAAACTTTCAACATATCGACATATTTCTTGTCATCGGGCAATTTTATTACATTCATATAATGCTGTATTCTAGTATACCAAGCTCAAAAAAACTAAAGCCTGCGATTTTTTTATACCTATAAAATTGCCAAAAACTTTAATTAAATCTTTGTCTAATACCTACATATATTAAGTGCTTTAACTTACTTTTTTATAGTATAGCAGACAACAGAGCAGATGGGTCTCCTATATGGTAAGAGAACACCGCCGCCCATGGACAACTATTCCACAGTCCGCGCATTGGTTGTGTTGCCGGCTTTTTACGCCAATTAAGCGGCATTTTTAAGGGCTGCCGATATCCTCACTCATTTAGCGAAACAAAGTGCGCATAACCGCATATGGTTCAGCATGGTTCTTCCACGGGTGTAACAGTATTAAGACACTTGCTCGGCCACTGTTAAGCCCTTCCAGAGACCGAACAAAATATGAATTAAATTACAATTTATAATTGTCCGGTACGGGATTTGAACCCAATACCTCTCGCTTCATGGTAGACCTATTACAAGACTTATCTACGAGGCTCTCAAAATTTATAATATTACCTCAATTATATAAATTCTGCAATAGACAATTCCAATACATTCATATTATTCAAGGAGACGAATTCGGAACCCAGTTAAACTACCGAAACATTTGTTCAATTTTGTATTTTCGTTGTTTACGTGAACTTTTGTTATCACTTTCAGCACACCGGCTGTACATCTTAACCTTCGACTATGTCCACTTGATTTACGATAACGATAAGGTGTCGACCTAAAAACATTTCGCCCCAGAACGAGAACATTGTTGCAAAGATTTAAAACAAAGCGGAAATTGTAGTCTTTGTATTTCTTTTACTCATTGCCGTTACATATAATATTTATTATATATTATTTTCTTACTCGCTGCTATACACGGCTTTTATATCGTTGGGGAGTTTGACTTCGAGTAACAGTTAAGAAATCATTATCGAGGGATTATTCAAATTATAATTATATACTTTAGCGGGCAACCAAGCAGACGTGTCTTTTCTATGGTAAGATATAATCCGTTCATAGACAAACGCACCAAAATACACGTTTTATACGTATAAAATCATCATCATCATCATCAGCCTATTCAAATCCACTGCTGGACATAGGTCTCCCCCAAAGACGCACACCTGTTGTACGTCTTACCGGATAATAAATGCCAGAACATTTCATTAATCATTGCTCATATATATTTCATCTATGTAAATAAAAGTTTGATAAACGTCACGGGGCATACGGCTTAATGCAGTTTCGACCAAATCAGACTTGGCTAGGCTTAGTCGTTTAATTAACAGCGCTAAGAGCCAACCGATATCCAATATAGCAATAAGCATAAACAAAAGACGTTTAGTTACATTTGGCTGAAGCAAGGCACGTAATAGGTTGCAGACTGCATTCAGATTCACAGCTGAGCCGCTCCAATATCGGTTCCAGGGATATTATTTCAGGGGGAAGCATATTGAGTTGTGAAACCAACGATTTACCTAACTGTAGACATCAACAAACTTCACCTCGACGCTTGACAACTTATTTCTTGTCTCGGGAGTTCCTAAGTCACTCCGTTCGTGAACATAGTCACTTGATTGGTATTCACCGATATCTCGAATGCTACTTCACGATCACACAATGCATACTCAAAATAGTCTTTTCGGGAAATGATACAGCGATTGGACACAAAGTAAAAGGAGAAAGTTCAGACTAACGACCGCTGAAAATACTAATCTATTCTCATTCCGGATTGCGATTCATAGTTTGCAACTTTGAAATAAAGGATCTCAATTTGATTGCAGATGTATTTTCCTTAAATTAAACTTTAATCATTATTACTTCGGTTGAAATTCTGCATGGGCTATAAGATATTGAAATTTTTCCACAAATATAATATACCGTTTAACTAAGCTACCGTGCTAATATAATAACCATGGCGTAACTTGAAACAATATTTATAATATGTTTTACAAAGTGATATTAAGTTAACGAAAGGTTTAAATTTTAAATTAGTGTACGATTAAGTAAAGAAATATCTTCTCTGATCAAAAATATAAATAAAACCAGTGAGGTTCCAGTACAATTTGAAATATGAATGTGCGACGAAAATGAACTTCCTACTACTAATAGTAAATAGCTTACCTCGACCGCCTCGTTGTGGGATCTTTCATAACCATTACTTCTGTGATTTCGCCGAATTTGCCAAAGTAGTCTCTTAGGCTTTCTGTAAAGAGAGAGAAATTTTTCAAATTACATTGCACCCTGCATTAATTAAAATAATATTCTTTCTAAAGCTATGCATGTTTTACAATAATGCATTTTAATTACAATTTTATACCTATTGGAGAGCCGTGCTGACGCACTAATTTGGCCGGCTCGTCCGAAGTGATACCACAGGCTCACAGAATACTCAGCGTGAAATGGTACTTGTACTGCGTTTCGCAGAGTGAGTGAGGATATCCGAGGCTCTTTAAAATGCGTAGCGTAAAGTAGCGTATAAATCCGGCAACACAACCAATGCGCGGACTTTAGAGCGGTTATCTATGTGCGGCGGTGTTCTCTTACCATATAGGAGACCCACCTGATCCGTTGTCTACTATACTATAAAAAAACGCTTAAATTTTGTGTCAATATTGGAAATATTACACAGATATATGAAATTTTATGCACATATAATATTAACTTTAAAATATTACCATATCTAAATTAGTAGCAGATAATTGAGATAACTCTATTATTTAATGTCTATGCTATATCGTTTTTGCGTGCATTTTACATAATAAACGCGCTGTGAATGCATTATTTTGATTGCAAATTTTGATCATAAGTAATTGATATTTCGTATTAATGTAGCCATTTTCCTATAGCTTAGCATATAGATACTTTTTCGTATTAGATTATAATTATTATAAATTATGTTAAAAAGAATTAATTATTATAAAATTAATTATAATTTTCCGGGGTATCTAGCGTAATTATCACAATTCATCGCTATAATAGGTACAATGACTTCTTTGAAAACCTAACAAAATTGTATGATCGTGTCATCATTGTTATTTCAGCTGGAAGACGTCCACTGCTGGATATGGGCCTCCTCCTTGGAGGCGAACTTTAGAAGGTTATAATATTTAATATAAACGAAAAAAAAAAAATCTTACAAACCATAAGCTTACGAGAATTACAAAATGTTGATATAAATAAACATGTACGAGGAATTGTTCTTTTAGGAAAACTGCGCAAACTTTAAATATGAAATATACTATGATATCATATTGTATTAAGTTGTAGTCGTTCAATGTATTTTGTTAAAAGACATTTCAAGAGCTAACTAATCATTTAACAAGAGAGCTTTGATATTTTTCGTTCCAAGTATCGTGGCTAAATCCTTGGGCCCTCGTTAGCTGGTAAGCATCCAGGTGGCATAGGTATTTGACTAAGATACTACGCTCACCACAGGGGTTTCAGATTAATACTAATTAAGAACAAACAGACCAATCACGATAGCTTATTGTGGGTTACACTCCAATTTAAAGTTGCGTTCAATTGCCGCTTCTAAAACCAAATGTTGGACCATGCTCTTAAAGTCGATTTTGGACTTGTTGTGGAGTGAACTTTTCTAATCTGTCCAAACTGGCTCCCAGCTTGGCCGCACTTCGAAACAGTAATGAAAAGTAACGATTCAATGTACATTTTACCATTCATCAGCTCAGCTTAGCCTGGGATCACAAATGTTATTTAGGTTTTTAATGGAACAATTTACGGATTGTCTGATTTAAATGTCTTTTGTTTTGTTATAGAGATAAATGAGCACACAATATTATTAAAATTTACAACATTTTCAGCACGATATAATACGAAAAAAAGAAACTAACCTTAACTATATCACATCACATTAAACTCCAAAATATGCTGGTTTATTTCCAGGCCAAATTAAGGCTTTTTAATATAGCGGACACTTTTATAGGCAGGAAAATATTTTTTTTATAGTATAGCGTACAAGGGAGCAGTTGGTAAGAGAATACCGCCGCCCATGGACAACAGTGCCAAAGTCCGCGCATTGGTTGTGTTGCCGGCTTTTTACGCCACTAAAGCGGCATTTTTAAGGGCCTCCGATATCCTCACACACTCAGTAAAACACAGTACAAGTACTGTTTAACGTTGAGTATTCTGTGAGCGTGGTATCATTTTGGACGAGCCGGCCCAATTAGTGCGTCGGCATATGCTTCAGCATGGATCTCCCACGGGTTTGCGACAGTATTAAGACACCATGCTGTACATGAACAATCTCGCCGCGTTTTAATTTTTTAAACCTTTTCGCGATAAAAGAATTACACGGCGGGCGGACCATAAGTTAGGATTTTTATATAGTGCTATAATTACTATTTTTTTTGTTTTGCCCATAAAATATAATTATTTTATGTTATTTAGAATGTTTATGATGCCACAAGGATTCCTTAGATGAATTTTTCATAGTTTTTTAACCACCATGAAATAAAAATTTCACCAGCGTGTACAATGTTCTTAATACAACTTGTAGAGTTACCTGAGTTATTCGACCGCACTTCTCGAGAAATAGAGAATTGAAGATTATGTTTTTTGAAACTGCTAAAGCGGACGCTGAAGATTTTCTCCGTTCCTGTTCTTTAAAGTTTGTTGCCGTTGGAAACTTCTATAAGCTTTGGATTGCTTAAATTACACATTTTCAACAGTTTCAAACATCTTTCAAGCTGAATTTCTAACAAAATACATTTTATAATACATATCTATCATGTACACAAATTGATAGTAATATATATATATATACACTATAATATCTTTATATTATAAATACACAAACTCACTAGTAAAACCTAGTATGTAATAAATTGAGGTTCTGTATCCAAGAGGGATCCGAGAGTGATTTATTTTTGTATCTGTTTCGCTAATCGTTTTCATTACGGTCTTGACTTTGAACATATTATCTGGAGACCGTCTATATCAAAATATTTTTAGTCTGAATAGAATAAGGGAACTCTTAGAAATATAAAGCTTTGAAGGCGGTTTTAGTATAAAATCATATCATAGTATAAAATCATCATGAACCTATAGAATTGAGGTAGCTAACATCGAATTAATTAAAATAAAGTCAGTCGAGTGCAAAATGAGTTTATAATAATTAAATTAAGCGATATGTAAATTGGCTGGCGATTGTGTTAACGTCGAATAAAAAGGGCGCGATGTAGCATTTGTCATGTCCAACCACCATTAAATTGGACCTTTCCGTTCTCGTACAATTGCAACTGAAATTCAGCATATATGCGTATATTTTACACACATAAACTTAACGTTAAACACTTGAATTAAATTTTTACTTTTGGGTCTTTCGTTTATTCATCGTCATCATCATTTCAGCTGTAGAACGTCCACTGCTGGATAAGCTTCCCTCTGCATACCTGTCGGAGGTGACCTTCATCCAGTATATTTCAGCGACTTTTATAAGGTCGTCTGTCCACCTTGTGAATGCATGTCCTACGCTGCGCTTGCTGGTACGTGGTCTCCACTTAAACACTTTTTCAGGCCCATCGGCCATCTGCTTAACGTGCAATGTGGCCTATCCATCGCCACTTTGGCTTGCTAATTCGGCGTGCTATGTCAGTGACTTTAGTTTGTCTACGGATCTCCTCATTTCTGATTCGATCACGTAATAGTATGTGAATCTATACCACTATTGGACTTAACATAAATATGTTATATTATAAATATTTAAATTAGGCCCCAGCTTCTGGTATTTAAAAAGGAAAAGCTTAAAAAGATAAACAGATCAAGGTATATTAAAAAGAGATAAGATTAGAAAGACTCATCAGAGCCTTGTTTTAAATTCACAAACATACATATATGTTATACTTATATATATGTATCTATCGATTTAAAATATATAGTATATAATATTATTTAATTAGTATTTTAATATATATGTATCTCTTAAATTCACTGATTACTTACTAAACTTACATGATCACAATTTCACGGAACAGATCAAATCCTAAATTATTAATACAATATCTCTGACTTTGACAAAATTTATTTATTACACTTTGAAGTGATTGATTCTATAAAAAATATTACTGAGCAATGAACAATTATCATTATTGTAATTGTTATTAAAAGTATTGATAATATATTATACTGTGTCGCTACGATTTAAGCTTATCTCGTTTATTTTCACAATTAATTTATAAAATTAACTCTGGGTTTGTAGTTAATTAATGTGCTTTAAGCCTATTAAAACATTCCTGTATATATAAAATGGAATAAAATTGTAATATTCTAGATTCTCAGGAACACTGTAAGAAATTTCAGGATAGTATCGCATATGTAAGAAATGTAAGCTACAGCAGGAAAAATATGTCCGAAACAACAAAAATTCGCATAGAATGGCAAGTAATAGAGGACGCCTTAGCAAGCGGAACCTTTCGGTAAATAAAGGTTTATATTTTTTATTATTTTATTTAATACATTCTTTACGTGCTTTGTCGTCACTAGACTGGTTTTTGTTACAAATTTAATTTATTTCATACCTTTTAAACTATTTTATTGCAAGATTAAAAGAAATATTGAAAACCATGTACCTCAAATAAATAAAACATTATTGCAAAAAATCACTAAAGTCTTATTAGTCATACAACAGTCGTTTATCAAATTTAGAACATTTATTTTTTATTGTTTTGAGCAAGTGTGTCACCTATATGGTAATAGAACACCACTAGATCCACGCACTGGTTGTGTTGCCGGCTTTTTACGCCGCTTAAGGAAGGTTGTAGAATTACCGTTTCTATGAATATATATTTCTATGAATACCCTGAATATTCTGTGAGACTTAACATAAATTCGGTATTTCAATTTGAAAATTATGAGAATTCTAAAACATATTACAAATTGCAATTGAATATAAAATAATTATTACGGTATTTCATTAATTGTTCATCCAAGAATAATTATGAGAATTCTAAAACAACTTCGTTGAAATGGTCCCTAATTGGCAGTTTTAATCTACTAACTTTTGTGCGAATTCCGCAGAAGTAAGCAACAACTTGTCGCGGTCGGTGTTGCTACGAACCAAGATCGTCTGACGGCAAATTTGAATTTCGAATCGGTCAGAATTGAAATTGTTATTTAAATTATTTTTATATTAGAAAGATGGATTGAATAGATATTCTTAGATTTATTCTTTGGAATACAGTGAATCAGTTTAAATAGACTATAAGAGAAGCAGTTTTCATTGTTTTGTTTACTAGTTTTAACAGTTTAAAGTTATAAATCCTAAACACATTTATATTTTTATATCGGTATTGAAATTTTAATTAAAAAGTGTTAGAGTGGAGACCACGGACCGGCAAACGCAGCCTGGGACGTCCGCCCACAAGGTGAATAGATGATCTTATAAAGGCCGCCGGAAGACGCTGGATGCAGGTATTCATGGAAGTCCAAGGGAGAGGCCTACTTACGGCTGAATTGATGACGATTGAAATTTTAAATTCGTTATCGAACGATGTAGTTTAAAGATGTATTAAGTCTCACACAAATTTGTTAGATTTTATTTCTTATTTCACAGATTTCGTTTCATAAATTGTCTCTCTTGTAGGAACATTTTTATTGATGTGCTTAATTTTTATTTAAATATAATTATAACTTATTTTTAAAATATATTGAGTTTGTGTAATGACAGTAGTGTTTTTATTAAAACCCGTAAATTGTCTGTAACCCATTAATAACGTACCAAACCCATTTATAAGATCCAAAAGATATATTGTATCACAAATAAAAACAAATTATTTTATGTTCATCAAAATACTTTGGCTTGTAACATTAAATACAATAAGAAATATTGTAAGTTGCTTCATGACATATCGATTCACATACGACCTTCTGACATAGCAAGTGCTCAACCACCATAAAATTGGAAATTAGCCCGTCGAGCGTGCACAAAATAACCGCCGACATATATGAACAGTGGGCACACAAAAATATTCCGAATCTATCAATAAATTAATTCCGACCACAGGGTTTGTGTCGCAGAACTTTTCCGTAATCGAATTTTTGAAATGACTGCCATTTTCAATGACGTATTTTAAATTTTATATAACTATAACATTTTATTTTTTTTTTGAATTATAGTTTGAAACAATTAGGAAGCTTAAATATTTGACTGGCTTTAGACATAATTTCAAGCCACAGTGAAGCCACATCAAAACGTCTAAAAGACTGAAACACTACTAAGATTTTGTTTCATACGATATAACAATTAATTGTATGTTTAACCTTTTAATATATTTCTTTTATAGTAAATGTTAAATCCAAGAGCTTAATTTTTGCTTAAACACCGGCAATGCACTCGCGTACTTGCATGGATTAGGGATGTCCATGGGCGAAGGACCGCTTATCCTAGGCGAGCGTTCTGCTTGTTTGCCGCCGTCTTCATAAAAAAAGGAAAAAAAACAGAACTTTTATATATTTTATATTTCATTTATTATTAACTAAGTCTTTTTATTTTTGATTATTTTTTAATTATACATATGTTAGTTGTTACAATAAACAATTATTTTAAAGTCAGAGAAAAATGTCATCACGCGAGTACTTTATTAAAAAGAAACGTTATTTCAGTCTTATAAAATATAATAATATTGCTCTCTAGAAAATCCCTTAGAATATCTTTAAGGTAAAACCACATCAACGCCACCAAAGACCAATCAATTTTGACGTAATGAAGCAATCAATCAGAACGCAAATGGAATCGATTCGCATCGCATATTTTATCTTTAACAATCCTTGCCCACCGAACCAATTAGTGTAAAAACCTTCCGTACAATGTTATAAATTTGGCACTTAGCCTGACGCAAATTTTCAATGCTGTCAGCAAAAATGTACTGCAGTGGTAGTTCTACGGCTGTGCTAAATTGACATAAAGTAACATTTCTCATTTTATCCTAATAATCAACTATTTTATTTCATTAAGTAATTTTAACTTTTATTTTGCTTCTGAACTACATATCGACAACCTATTGGCGCTTTTTAATCAAATAGATTTCTATTCCCGTCAAAATAATTGGGACGGCCACATTCAACTCGGAATGAAATCAGATAACAGTTTGAATTAAAAACGCTATTTCATAAAATGAAAAATTCAATTGTCTTTTTGGAAACTATTATTTGTTTAAGCAAAAGTTTAATAATGTAAATAAAATGTGGCTGCTCCTATAATATTTGCAGTAATTATATTTTGAGTAGACCATATACGTAATGCAAAGACAGATCGAAAATAGGAAACGAAACGTGTAATCCGCATCCAAAATAATGTAACAAGCGTGTTTGTTGCAACAGGTTCATGTGTGTCACGGCATGGGATTTTTGTATCTAAGACTGGTATAGTACCCAATACCATGTAGTCGTTTGTTTTCAATGTGTGGAAATGCATTTACGCATTCCCCTCTTGCGAGAGGATATGTGGGGGTCGGTACTCTGTAATTCTGTACCCGAATTGAAACCTTACTAGCCAACAATATTTCCACCGGCTTCAATATCCCATCGAGCCTTCGGCAATGCACCCGCGGCTCTGCAAGCGCTGGTTGTTCATGGGCAGAGTACTGTTTCCTAGTTCTGCCTCTTGCTCATTTGATAAATTAAAAAAAAACAAACAAAACTCATTTTCATTAAAAAAAAACATGTACGTAAGAGGTAAACAAAGAATTGCACATGGATGCAGTCATAAAAGGAAATAGGAAATAAAACAACCGTATTACTACTTGTGCCATCAAAATGTATGTATTCAATGTATTTTTAGAACCTCTATAGATTTGAAATACAATATAAAAAAACGATACACTGTTTATACCGTAAACATAAAAATATTTTAAAATACACAATATGTAAATTAACACGTATTATTTTTATTTAAATTGTTCATTCTATTTTAACTTTTATAAATAATTGTAACATATCAATAACAGTTTTTTTAATGACAATCGCTATCGGCATAAGGCCTTCACAGCTTCTCGCGTAATTTTAGGGCGAGCCGTAGGCTCGCTGAGAATTGGGTTTGTGCGGCGACTAGTGAATTCGCGTCTCTCACGAGACACGAACCTCGGCTTGGGTCGTCGCGGGAACGTCGGCCGCCTGAGCGGCCGGTCGGAAGCTCTCAATAACAAACTAAATAACCTGACTTATACACCTCTCACCCGTGGGAGAGCCATGTTGAAGCAAACGATGACGCAGTAATTGGGCCTGCTCGTCCGAAGTAATACCACGGGCTTACAGAATACTTAACGTGAAATTTTAGCTGTACTTAAATTTTACGAAATTTGTTAAAATAAAGACAGTGCAATGTAATAGTAAGAGTAGGATAGACAGTATCTTGTTGCTACCTCTCTCTAATGTAAGCGAGTGTCATAGCGATCTGATTTGTGTAACTGAACGACTGTGTGATCATAAATAAATAGTTTCTTATTAAAATTACGGCTATATTTCATTTATCTTTCATCTAAATTTCTACAGTATTTCTTTGAGTGAGTTAGGAAATCGGTGGATTTTAAGAATGCCGCTTAAGCGGCGTAAAAAGCCGGGCAACACAAACCAATGCGTGGATTTGGCGTGTTCTGTTAACATATAGGAGCAGTTGCTACATTGTCCGATATACCATAAAAAATATGCCTCTAATATATGACATTTATACCAAGAACGATTATTAAAGGAAACCTGCAAGATAATTGCAATAAGTAAGTAGCGTGTATGATAATCTATTAATATAGACACAAAATAATATTTTCTCGATACTTTTAATAAACAGCTTTAAAATAAATTGTTTCTGTACATAAAATCGGCCAATCAAATGTGTATTGTGGTTGGAAAAACTCCAGAAAACGTAATCACATTTAGGAATCTCTAGTTCTAGTATGAGACGATTTCAGAAGAGGGGTAAGAGACGCGTTCAATAAATACATTATATAGTTATGAAGGTACTTTTTGTAGCTTTGAAATGAATTTTATCACACATCAGATATTGTTAAGGGGTGCTATCCAAAAAATGTAAAATATAAGTTTATTTCTGAAAGCCACGGCTAGCCACTAATGCTATACTATGCAAAAACTTTAAAAGTATTGGGTAAGCACTAATGTAATGAATAATGTTACAGCGGGCTATAGATCAGGCGGGTCTGCGCTAAGTTTAGAAGTCGCCGTCGCACATAGACAACCGTGCCACAATCCTTTGATTTGGTTGTGTTGCCGGCTTCCTACGATAAACTCATCCACTCAGCGAAACAGTACAAGAATCGTTATGTACTGCGTTTCAGTCAGTTATATACGCTAGTATGTTGTGGGTCCTTATCAGTTCAGATGAACCGTCCCAATTAGTGCATCAGCATTCGCTTAAGCACCGCTCACCCATGAGTATGATAGTGTTTAGACACTTGCCCGGCCACTCTCTATCCCTTAGAAAGACCAAATAAACTATAAATTTTGATTCGGACCGGAGATCGAACCTTCCGAACTAAGCTGGCGTTAATGCCCATCGACAGAAGGGTGGGCGAAAAAGGAAATCATTGACCGTTAGCTTTTGAATTTCTTTTATAAAAAATTCAATTTGGATATAAATATCGTTTCTTTATTTCATAACCAGGACCCAAGAACATCAAAGAGATTGCATGTAAAGTAACAACGCGAAACATTGTAAAAATCACTGTGTACGTGAGAAGTGTTATTCGAGCATCTGGGCTGAGTGGTGATCGCTTGTTTTTCCCACTTTCCGATAGGCGTAGGACTTTGGAGAGCCCTTACCAACATTTTCACCCCGCGGCTGACTGTTTTTTATGGGGTCAAGTGACCTCCCACAAAAAATGCGTTCAGATAAATTACGCACTGACAGATCCAGAATGGACCATAATGCTGCTCTTGATTTACGATTTTTACGACTCTATTTCCAATGTGGCTTAATTGGGATGAAAATAAATTTAATAAAAGTTTAATTATTTTTATAGAGATAAATTCAATGATGCTTATCTTTATACAGACTAATTAAATAATTTATTAAATATGTTTTGAATAAATATTATTTCCTTAAGAAAGCTATGGAAAATATATTGATGATTTTTTTATGATGAGACTCACCTAGGGTAAGCGGTCACCCGCCGATGGATACTCTTAGCCGTTGCAGAGTCTCGGATGCATTGTCTTCCTTTTTGATGTTTTATTTTATTTATTAATAATATATATATTAAATAGATGTTTATGACATCTTTAAAATAATATATGTACTGTTACATAAGTTTTAATCGATATATGATATCGATTTTGATATTATGAAGAATAGGTAAATAAATATTTTTATTACATGGAAAAGAATATTGCAAATATTCACAAAATAAAATTTATATCAAAATTAAGAGTAATTAGTGTCCTAAATTTCCGCAAGCCAGCAGGCGAATGACAGTCGACCAACTTAACAAATATATATCAAGTTATGGTAGAAGAGGATGGGTAATTTATTCTCAATAACTATCAAAGCCAGTGCAGATGTTGTACAGTTTCAATTTAAGGGCACACGGCGTTGGAACTTCACCGAGATGAACTTTGAACGAACTTTGTATCTCCTGACATTGTCAACTAATCTTACAGCGCCAGCACGAGGTTAACAGACATCCCTCTATTTAGCTTATGTTATTATATTGCGCCGACATTCATAATAGACAAGATCTTGATATTATTGTCACCCGTGGGAAAGCCATGCTGACCCACTAAATGGGCTGGCTCGTCGATACCACGGGCTAAAGAATACTCAGCAAAAAACCATACTTGTACTGTGTTTCTCAGAGTGAGTGAGAATATCGGAGGCCCTTAAAAATGACGCTTAAGTGGCGTAAAAAC
>DWCF01002957.1:0-21610 GCA_018230265.1 Delias oraia | reverse complement strand
TGCTGGACATAGGCCTCCCCCAAAGACGCCCACCTGTTGCGATCTGGATCCAGCGGTTGCCCGCGACCTTCGTGAGATCGTCTTTCCATCGCGTGGCGAGATGTCCCATTCTGCGTTTTCCGATACGCGGTCGCCACTCGAGAACCTTTTTTCCCCATCGGTTGTCGGCTCGTCGAGCGACTCAGCGTGAAATAGTAGTTGTAATTGAAACGATGCTTCTACTGTTCGCTGAGTAAGTAAGGATATCGGAGGCCCCTTAAAATGCCGCTTAAGTGACGGAAACAACCGGCAGCACAACCAATACGCGGACTGTGGTGCGGTTGTCCGGGTGGTAGTGTTCTCTTACTATATAAGAGACCCACCTGCTCCGTTGTCCGCTGTAGCATAAAAACAGCATACAATTTTTTGTGAAGCTGACGATAATCTGAAATGTAATGATATTGTTTCTTGTTTAGTTTCTTCACCCATACAAAGAGTGTTGGTAAAATTAAAATAATATAGGAAATACTAGAGGAATTGTGTTTTTAACAAATTTCAAATTATATTATAGATATCTTTATTCATTCAACCATTAAATGACGTTTAATCTTAATAAATTATTTTTTTCGTGTAACACATAAATAAAAATACTGGCGCCATCTATTTTTTAAATTTGTAAACTCAGGATAAGTATTGGACAGTGGGGCAGGTCCCCTTATGCTAATAGATCGTCGCCGCCCATGGACAACCGCTTCGCAATCGGTTTTTTGAATACGTTGTATTTGACGCTGCTTAAGCCCTATAGGAGTGCCTCAGCAAATTACACTAGAATTCCACTTAGCCCTGAATCCCACTTTGGGGTGGACACTTAGGGCACTTTACCAAGACCCCACGATCGGTCCCCATCAGATTGATCTTGTATATGTATTTTCTTTATCTATTCTAAAAAACAGTATTCTGTCAGATAGGGGAAATTATCCTAATATTCCCAGAGCCTTCAGGCTGGAATAAGTTATAAACTGCTCTCAGTACATCTTGTCCTGTCATTGTTGTATTCAAGACTATACAAGCATGGTATTATCCCTTCCCAGGAAAATTCTGGCCATCGAAAACCAAGCGTATGTATTAAATATATTTATTGAAGTCAGCTAAACATCTATGAATAGGTAAGTCTTAATATATAAATCACGAATTAAATGGATTTTTGATTGTAACTCGTAAACTGAGGAATACAATGTTATTTCAAATGGTAAAGTAGGGTTGTCGCTTTGAATTCATTCGCATTGTAAAAAAAAAGTATGAAATAAATTGTATTAAGTAAAAATTATTTTTCTCTGAAATAATCTTGGAAACGTTTTGTGTTGCTAATGCTTGTGTTATTCAAGGGCATAGCTTTAAATTTTCTTATGAAAACGTTGGTAAACGAGCAGTCCCACCTAAGACAAGCGATCCTCCGCCCATGGGCTTCCTCAGCCCTTGCTGGTCTTTTACCCATCCCGGGTATGCTTTTTTTATCCAATTCTATTTATTCGATAATGTTTGGTCTTTAGAATGAAAATAAACTGTTGAAGCTGTAAATTGTACTGAATATCCTATTCAAGGCCTCACTGAGTATAAGGAAAACTACGATATTACTTTTGTAAGTAAAGTCAGTTCTCTGAAAATTGTAAGAGAATATTAAATTACGCTAAATAAAGGATTTCTTAAAAAGATGTGCCTAAATATTTATTATTATTCCTTTTATGGTATAGCGTACAACGGAGCAGGTAGATCGCCTATATGGTAAGCGATTCATGATAGACAATTATTTAGTACCTACGTAAATTACGTAGATTTAGTTTTGTAAAAAAAAATTGAATTTTAGTATACATTATTATTTTTTATAGTATAGCTGATATCGGAGCAGGAGGGTCTCCTATATGGTAAGAGAACACCGCCGCCCATGAACAACTGTGCCACAGTCCGCGCATTGGTTGTCTTGTTTTACTTCACTTAAGCGGCATTTAAGGGCCACCGATTTTCTTACTCATTCAGCGAAATACAGTAGAGGCACCGTTTCAAGTAGGTACAACTACTATTTCAAGGTGAGTATTCTGTGAGCCCGTGGTATCACGTCGGACCAGCAGGCCCAATCAATGCGTCCGAGTAAGCTTCAGCATGGCTCTCCCACGGGGGAAAATTAGCTTATTTTATTGTAAGAATCCTGGAACTCAAGGTCAAGCGGACACAGAGCAAGAAGGGTCTTACCAGTTCCAGTAAAAATAGAATGATGTATATTTTTCAGCTCCAAAATTCAATAAGGGTAGTACAATATTGAAATATTATAAACTACCTAAGTAGTTGAATACACTGCAAAAATAGTATTGTACTCCGAGCAACACAAAGTGCCAACCCTGAACTGAAGCCTGCCTGACGATTCTAAACTTTAAAATACATTGTTAAGGTATATATTGCCTTGTAGAAATTTCCCAATAAAAATGACTGCGTGTATCGCTAATGACGCGTGAAATTGGCCCCGCTATCCAATATGAAAACGTTTTTAATTTTACCTTTTTTACAAATCATTGCCAATGACTGTGTAATAAACTTTTAGATCGCTAATGATCTGATTTACGCGTTATATTTTCCAACTTTGATTGAATTTTTTTTATTGTATTGCGAATAATGGAGCATGTGGGTCTACTTTATGGTAAGAGATCACGGCCACATATAAGCAATCATGCCACAATCCACGCTTTAGTTGTGTTAGCGGCATTTTACGCCGCTTATACTTAACGGATCTCCAGTATCACTAAGTGCAACATTACAGGTACTACCTATTTAATGCTGTATTCTATGAGCCCGTGGTATCACTTTAGACAAACGGGCCCAAAGATATGTAATTGTAAGGTTTGACAATGTTAAATATACTTCGTGATAAGTTTGTCTGAGATTACGCGAAACAATAGCTTAAGACAATACTAATTGCTTTTTTGTTATAAGTATCTTAAATTCTTAAAGAAACCTTCATTTTAAACTGTAAATTATTTCTGAGCTCTTTATACAATTTGTAGCCACTCGTTGACTACAATGAACAGAAATTTAAGCAAAAAGTAAACAAACTCATATGAAATGTCGAGATAATCCAAATATAATATTTAATTAATGTTATATGTGTAAAGACGAGAATTGGAGGATGCAAATAAATTAGCTTAAAAGATAAATGGTTTCGTGGTTCAGAAAACCTGTCAAGATCCGGGCAATGTGGGGTCTTTTCCCCGGGGATCGGGGATACGTAAATTAAACGAAATGACGCAGGCCGCCGTTACACGGTAATTGGCAATTCGCTTTTAAGCACTCAATTAGTGAGTTAAATTCACTTTACAGCTTCATAAATATGGTGTAATTAAGGAACGTGATGAGTTGAGATTTGTCATTTATACAATTTTATCGATACGCCTTTAAAAGATTTGCATATTTTTAATGTGAGTATTAAATTCATTTAACGTTACTAAAATCTTGCTATATTAGGAATAATGTTTCAAATATTCTGTCACTCTCACGCTTTTGTGCCTTTCATGTTGCTAAAGAGAACCTCGTAGATAAATGGCCTTATAAACTTACCACGAAGCGAGAGGTATCGGATTCGATCCCTGGTCCAGAAAAAATAGTAATTTATTCGTTCATTGTTAGGTTTTGACAATTGTCTGGTTAATACCTGTGTTAATACACAGTCATACCTGTGAGCCATGCTGACGCGGTAATTTGCCAGCTCGTCTGAAGTGATACCATGGGCTCACAGAAAACCAGCGTGAAATAGTATACTTGTATGTATTATGTTCGATGAGTGAGGAAAGATTTAGGAGGTCCGTGAAATGATACCGTTCTAACGGCGGAAAGAACCAGCAACACAACCAAAGCGGGGATTGTGGAGTGATTGTCTGTGGGTGTTTCTTACAGCCTGCTCTGTTGTTCGCTATACAATAAATCAATACTTTGAGAAAACAATTTAACAACGGTTACAAGTTTGGAGAAATATGTTTAAAATGCCATAAAAACGTTGAATACACAAAATCCAAAGCCCAAAAGTTTCCATTTAATCTAAGATATTATTTAACAAAAATAATATTTCGAATATCTTTTATTAAGTAAATTATGCGTAGAAACGTCAAATTTACAAACTAAGTTTGAGACCGTGTCCTTCTGAGAACAGCAAAGAAATTCAACCGGAAATCACTTAACGAAACATGTTTATGAGATTATACTTATCATATAAATGTGTGTACTTTATTGCCTTAAAGTATTACTTTATAGAAGGCTTTATTAATTACTCTAAAACCTTTTACAATTTTTTTTAATTCATTTAAAACATATGCACTTAGAATTGCCACTAACTGTGGAAAACCGTTTCCATAAAATAAAAAGTGGTTTAATTAGTCTGCCATGACGCAAGAGGTATCTGGTTCGAATCCCGGTCCGGACAATTATAAATTATAATTTAATTTATAATTTACTCCGTGTGAATCGCAAGGCGAGTGTCTTAATACAGAATACTCAGCGTGATAGTAGTTGTACTTGAAACGGAGCCTCCACTGTCTTACGCTGATTGACTGAGGACATCGGAAGCTCTTCAAATGCCGCTTAAGTGGCAGAAAAAGCCAGGAACACTACCAATGCACGGACTATGGCGCGGTTGTCCATGAATGTTCTCTTCACGTCTTCGTTTGCCGCTATACCATATAAAATCTATGTCGGGTGGACTTAACAAATATTATAATGGGTAATGCGGTAATGATAATAAATAAATAATCTTTATCGGATTTTATTATATTCCCCCTGGTGATAAAGTATTGAAGTAGTAAAACCAATTGAACAGTCAAAATCAACAAATTGGCAACCCTTTATGATTCGTCTTTGGTTTAAGCGCATTTAGCGCCACGTGCCAAGGGTTTGGTCAAGCGGGTGAAATGTATTAGGATTTGTTTTACGCCCCATCATCCCAATCTGATAAACAGTATCACTTGCTTGCTTATAGCCACCCTAAGAATATCAGAGACAGTGTTAACTCCATATGACGTCACTCGCTTAAAGATAAATCCACAATACGTCGATTTCAGTTTTGATTGTTTTAGCTTGTTTTTTTATGTAAAAATACACTTTTTAGTTTTACACTAACTTTCCACAGATATATAAATAAAAATAAGCTATAAATTGCCGAAATTCGTTCAAGCTGAGTTGCTATGTACTTTTTTGTCGTCTCATTATCATAGCCCATAAAACTATTTTGAGAAGTTTCTTCTTTTGTTTATAAATTGGGATTGCTTCCACGTATAGACAGCTTATAGGATTATCTATATGTGATAATATAATTTTCTCGCTGTTCAGAAACTATTCAATTATAAACATGGCAAGTAAGAGAAAGTCACATTTTTGGCTCCATTATCGTAATGTGCCCAGATCCTTCAATAGGTTATGACGGCTTTGTTAGTTTTTTAATAACATTCAGATATTTTTGGCGACAAGCTTGATAGAATTACTGCACGCTAATAAAACTAACTTTATAACAAGCTTAAGCACTCACCTCTGTCAAAAGTTATACGGAAAACTTCAGAGAGGGAGGTAAACTTACTTTGAAAGTTATTCAACTCTGTAACCAATTCCCCAGGCGTTATTGGGGCGCATAAAACCATTATGGAAATTGTACACGATTTTATACAAACCTCCAGAAATCAGTCTAAGAGTAATGTGTATTTCACATTTCGGTGTCCAAAATTCGAACAAATTGAAAAATAAGGTAGGTGTTGTTAAAGGTTTTGTCGAAGCGGGGTACGTGTACTTCTAGAGTAGCGATCCCTAACCTACTTTTTCCACGGAGCCCTACCAATTCAAGGACATTTCTCACGGACCTCTTAATAAAATAAATAGAAAAACAATCATATTTAGTATTTACTTTAATTATTATAAGCATTTATGTAGGTACCTATGGTCAAGAGAAGACACCGCGGATCCACATCCTCATCTCTCATACACAACTCGTGGATCCCAGGAAGACCACAAAGTTAAAGAAACACTGCTCTAGGTGTTCGATATTTGGCACGGCTTATGTATGTTTTTATAATTAATTACAGAAATATAGATATTTAATGTTTCGTCAGAAATATCGTCATGTTAAAGCTTATCCTGGAGGCTGGAACATAACTAAGACGAGCTCGTCCAGAGTACCACGGGCTCACAGAATACCAACGTGAAACCATACTGTACTGTGTTTGTTCAGTGAATGAGGATACCGAAGGCTTAATAAGGAAACCGATGGACTATTTAACTAATAAAAAATCTACGTTAATTTAATTGCTAATCCAAAAGTGACAAATAAAAAGAAAATAATTTAATAAACATACAACTGTACCGTCTAAATGAAATCTTCAGTAATTGAGCAAGTCAAGATAAATTGTTGTTTGGCAAAAACCATGCTAACATTATAGCGTTATTAAAAGGAACATGAAACACTAAATTACATGTAATCAGTAATCGTAATAACGCAGAGATTCTTAATATTCTCCGAGGAGTAAATTACATGAAGCTACTGAATTAAACTTTGTCCAATTTAGCATGAGAATGATACATGTCCGTATTTAATTATTTTGATATAGTCTGGTGTGACTACTCTAATTATTTAACAGTCATTATCGATATTAGAGAATGTAAAATATAAGGAAAAGTAACACAGCTGTAGCATCTACAATCCTATTTTTAATAACGCCTTATTTTTTTTTAGAACACCTTCGACCATGGACAAACGCGCCACAGTCCGCTCGTTAGTTGTGTTGCCGGCTTCTGCCGCCACTTAAGCGTCATTTTTAAGGGCCTCCGATATCCTCACTCACTCAGCGAAATACAGTGAAATATTATCTGTGTTGCGCTGAGTGAAGATATCGGATGCCAATTTACACCGCTTAACCGGCGTAACAGCCAGCAAAACAATCAATGCGCGGACTGTGGCGTGATTGTTCATGGGCGGCGGTGTTCACTTACCATATAGAAGACCCAACTGCTCCGTTGTTCGGTATAGAATAAAAAAAATTAAAAGTAAGTTATCCTACCTGTTAAAATTCTACCTATAATGTATTTATAGGTAGATATTTATTTCAATGCTGAGAACGGACACTATTAATGTCTTAAACCATAGATTACGCAGAAATTATACTTCAAAAGTATAAACTCGTAGAGGCAAGTATTGCAAAAATAGACGTAAACAAATAAAAACCTGCAGATCAAGGCACGCTACAAATACCTTGACTCCGTTCGAACATAGTGAAATTATTGCTAAAGCTTATACAACAAGAATGGATATTATATTCGCTGTGCACAAAATCCTCTTTGAGGTTTGTATCACACAGTGAATTTCTTATGTAATGACTTATTTGTATTTTTTCTTCAATAAAAAATATAGTTTTTTTTAGAAATGGCAAACGCTGTTGACATAAGGCCTTCACAGTTTCATGTGGACTTTTGTGGCGCCGGCTCGCTGAGAATTTGGTTTGTGCCGCGACTAGCACAAGGACGTCTCCTGCGAGACACGAACCTCGGCTTGGGCGGTCGCGGGAACGTTGGCCGGTCGGAAGTCTTTACTCAAGCTGTAAAATGTCACTTTTGAAATTTCAATTGAACTGATTATTATGTTACGTCTGGATTAAATTTAGTTTGAAGCTTGAATCAACAATATGTCGCTTAAGAATTTGTCAATTCTTTTTGTTTATCTTTGTCATTTTTTATTCTTTAGTTTTATCTAGTCTTCTTAGTAACTATGTCGGAAGACACTGGATGCAGGTCGCCAGACCAGGTATGGAAGTCCAAGGGAGAGGCCTATCTCCAGCAGTGGACGTCTTATGGCTGAAACGATGATGATGATGATTTTGTTGATCTGTATATGTAAATCGTTGTTTGTTTGTAACTTATATTGGTTTAGTATGTAGAATATTTTCAGGGCACATATAAGAAATAAATACCTCCCAAAACAAATCTTTTTT
Organism: Delias oraia; assembly: GCA_018230265.1. Taxonomy (NCBI): domain Eukaryota; kingdom Metazoa; phylum Arthropoda; class Insecta; order Lepidoptera; family Pieridae; genus Delias; species Delias oraia. Next base: position 13,625 of record DWCF01002957.1, on the reverse strand, counting down.
CCTGACACTTTGACAGCATCAAATCATCATCACTGCTGAAGCATAGGCTGACGCATTAATTACGCAGACTCGTTCGAGATGACATCGACATCACGGGCTCACAGTATACTCAGCATGATACGATACTTGTCCTGTTTTTCGCGGAGTGAAGATATCGGAGGCCATTAAGAGTGCCGCTTAAGCGGTGTAAAAAGCCAGCAACACAACCAATACACGGATTGTGGCGCAGTTGTAGGAGACCCACCTGCTTCGTTGTCCGCTATAGAATAAAAAATAAAAATAAATGAATAAACTCAATTCTTTTTTTACCCTGCCCATTAATCATTCAGTGCACGTAGCGATCACAGATAATATGAGCCTACTTCCCTTGTAAGTACCTACATGTTGCGTTGTACGCGAAAAATCGTCACAATTATAAATGAAATGATATTGTCGCTCCAAAAACTTCTAGAAATCTGAAAACAATATAAAAACTTTATTTCGGCCATTATTGAGTGAATATGGGAATGCGATGCGTGAATTTTTCGCATACAATCTGTAATTGCCGTGTTGACATGCGCAAATTTGGTACCAAACAGATTAGTGACGTCATTTCTTGAAAACAAATTATTTTACCTTATACCTACATATATTGACATTATATTGACAAAGAATTACAAAAACAAAATTGAATATTTTGAAAAATATATCTCATTTCTTAATTTCACCATATTTTATGATAGGTACATATCTAAATCATGAATTCAGAATAAATTGGGTCAATGATCAGAAAAGGAATACTTGAGGTCAATTTAAGTTGATGTCGCGGTCTAATAGCCTTGATACAATGTAGGTACAATCTCAAATAAGGAGTTAGTAGAGACACATTCTCAGCCAGAGCAAAAAGATACTATTGAAGTATTAAGTAATAAAATCATTAAATGCTAAAATGATAAGTCAGTACAGGAGTTTAAAAATTTTGTTGTTTTAAGCAGAAGGCTCAACTAGGATGATGACTCTGCCCATGGCAATTTGGCCGTCGTCGCGTGGGTGCGGTGCTATAATTATTACTTTATGTAACTTATAATCTGAATCATGTTTTCTGCACAAGCTCCAACTGGTACCTTTTAAACTAGCAAAAAATAAACCAACTTTTGTAAATTTGGAGATAAAAAAACATTAAACCCTATGAGTTTCTTGTTTGTTCTTCATAAAGATTAGTGTTGCCCAAATGCAAGACCAAGAACGCCTAATATCAGCTAGACCAAGACTTACCGTGTAAGACTCGCAAGCAAGAACTAGACTCGCGCGTCTTACAGCTTTTTTGGCAGTGATTTTTGTAATTTCTCATAACATCTTTAGACATATTTTATAAATCTGGTTGGACTTTATTATGTCTATGCTAATTCAAACTTAAAATGTTCCTATTCTGATAGGCTTTTCTAAGATCTGAAGTAAACTTAAGTAAATATCGATAGTCTAATAGGTAATTTCAAGACTTGCAAGGCTCTTGCTGCAAGACCAAGACTGGCTTAAGTCTTACATTTGGGTAACATTAGTAGAGATATACCTTCCGAACTAATTTACTGCTAGCTAGCTACTACAGCTTTACTGTCGTAAATTGACTTGCAGAAGTGCCTCTTATGGGGCCTATTTGAATAAATGCTTTTTGAGTTTGAGTTGTGTTATTGGAGAAGGTATCGCGGTTCAGTTTGTTGTCGTTTCTTCTGCACTAGCGCTTTGAAAATGGCGTAAATTGAGTCATATTTTTTGACGTCATCAACTGTTGTAAATAAATGATGACAATTATCAAGTAATTGTGATATCCTATGATAAATATTTAAAGGATATGGTTGATTAAACAGTATTTTTTTCTAAAATGATATTTTAAACCAAAAATAATTTAACATAGACTAATGAGTTTTAAGCTTTAACGTAATTTTTTTTACAATATCTCATTTATCGGCTAAATAGAGTGAAAAAAGAAAAATGGTGGTTAGTACATCCAAGTAAGTACTTATAATACACAGCCATGAAAACGTTGTATAATTTTTAATTGCTCTGCTATTTTTAACATAAACTAGCTTACATGATTATTAATAAATTAATTTAAAATTTAAAATAATTAATGCTGCTTTCGAGTTTGAGTTGGAATAAATGCTTTTATTATCATAATATTAACTTCCATTTATCTCAAATACCATTCGAAAAGACTAGAAGATTTCAAAAGTATTATTTGTATGTAGAATTGTATAGCTAATGTAAAATATATGTATTGACATAACCTTTCATAATTTCACCCGTGGGAGAACCATGCTGAAGCATATGCGGACGCACTAAATGGGCCGGCTCGTCCGAAGTAATACCACGGGCTCACAGAATGCTTAACGTGTAACGTATACTTTCTGTGTTTCGCAGAGTGAGTGAGGATATCGGAGGCCCTTAAAAATGCCGCTTAAGTGGCGTAAAAAGTCGGCAACACAACCAATGCACGGAATGTGGCGCGGTTATCCATGGGCGGCGGTGTTCTCTTACCATATAGGATACCCATCTATTCCGTTGACTGCTATATAAAAAAACCTACTTACATAATGTAAGTTCCCATCACTTCATACAAAGAAATGGTGCCAGACATTCACTATAGTTTTAGAAATGCGTTGTAAGCCTGACACCATTTTTTATTGTACTTCGGGTAAGGGAGCAGACGGATCTCCTTTATGGTAGATCACTAACGCCCATGGACAACCGCGCCACACTTCACGCATTGGTTGTGTTACCGGCTGTTAGTCAGCTTGAGCAGCAAAATTTCACTTGCCAACAACCGCACTCAGCGAAACTCGTTCTCATGTGAACCCGTGTAATCACTTCGGACGAGCCAGGCCTCTTTAAAGCAATTAGAAATATAAGACGTTTGTACCATCTGTTCAAGTATGTCGTAGCTAATTTATTTTGGTTGTCTTTTCACTAACAATTTCTTTGTTTTTAATTGTAGATTAATTTTGTGGCCATACAATGACAGGTAAATTAAATGTGTACCTAAGTAAATTATTAATTTTCCTACTAACGAAATATAAAATCGTACAATTTTTTCATTTGGACCGAAATAGGAGATATCTAAAATAATGTTTTAATACTAAATTGACAGTTCCTCCAACTGTTCTATCGAATTATTTAATATAATTAAAATATAATATTAATTGATACATTAATAGTAGTTTATTTAAAGGTATGAAAGCAAATGGGCGTAAGCATTTCAAACACTCCTTAGAAAATTTTCTATTTGCATACAATTTTTACGGCTCTATTCGATGTTACACAGATTTAATTCAATGGTAAAGTGAAAAAAGGTTTAATAGCTCTGACCGTGTAACGGGCTCATGGGAAATGGAGTAAAAATAAAAAATAAATAAATTGCCTCTGGTGTGTATAAAGCACGCCCGCGACGAGCGCGCCGTACTCATTTCATTGAGGGCACTACAAGAATTTCGTTCTTTGGGAATCGCCGTGGCTCAACTTGTTTTGCCTTTTTGTGGTTTTATTTCATACCTGTGTTTTGTAAGGATTGGTTTATATACTTTACTACTTACATACATACAACCGTAATTTCGCGAGTTTGAGAAATAAAATTTCATATATTATGTTGAAGTTTTTTTACAAAACCAATATCTATTCATCATGGTTATTTAATGATATTACTATAGATATTATAAATAAGTACACAATAAACTCGTAAGTCAAATTACTATGATAACCTCAGGAATGTATGATTCTATCTTACTTGTTATCTTATATCAAGTTATAAAACTGATAATATATACTAAATTAAACTTAAAACAAAAAATTATAAATGCGGAAAAGTGTGTTTGTGCGGTAGGATAATCTATTAAAGCGATTAATAAACATTCTTATATCAATTATAGAAAGATACGTAAATTGTAACTTAAAATCGATCGAATTATGTTTCTACAAACACTGCAGTATCGATGCTTTATTATTGAGTTCTAGAGACAAGTTGTAGATATAGTTTTTAAAAAAGTCCATGACAGCATTTATCTGTCATGATTACACGGCAAAACGTTTAGTTAGTACTAGTAACAAATAAGTAAAAAAGCTGAACCGAAACGATTCCCCGATGCTGCCCTTCATTGCGGCATACGTTGTCGTGTCTAGGGGTATCGATTGGTGCGAGACAGGGACAAAAACGGTGATGTCCCATGAGTGTGAGCGAGACGAAGCCCTTCCAAGAAAAAGATAGCATCGGAACAACGCAAAGAAACGAGACGCACATCAATAAAGCTTTTTTTGTTCCTTTCTCAGCGTCCATATATTTATTCATTGCGCCTTTGTCGGTTGTACTACGTGAAATTGGCTTTGCGTAATCACAATAGCTGTAATTATGAGGTATTAACTTTAAAGAATCTTATTAAGGCTCACTTAACTCTCGAAATGTAATGTAGCTCACGTGGCAAATGTTATTAACAACTTTAATTGAGCGGGCTCGTCCGAAGTGATACCACGTGTTCACAGAATGCTCAGCGTGAATCGGTACGTGTACTGTGTTTCGCTGAGTGAGTGAGGATATCGGAGGCCCTTGAAATTATGCTGTTTTTGCGTAAAAAACCGGCAACACAACCAACGCTATAGTAAAAATAATCTATAATTTTAAATGTATATAAATAATAAAAAACATTTATTTTACCTACGTGTTGTTAAATAACATTGAATCGTACGACATTTTCAATAGGTAGACCACCGATCCCCAACTTATTTTAGCCACGGACCCTTAGGATTTCAAAGAAAACTGTCTTACGGACCCCATAATAAAATAAACAGCAAAAAAAAGTTTAGATTTTACTAGTATTGATATATATTTTTCTAATATTATAGTATACATGTGAGCAGGCGGGTTTTCTATATGGGAAGAGAACTCCGCCGCTAATGGAATACTTTGTGTGCATTGGTTGGGAGCATCGGCTGTGTTCCCGGCTTTGTACGCTAATTAAGCGGCAAATTTTAAGGGCCTCCGATATCCACTCTCACTCAGCGAGACACAATAGAAACACCGTTTCAAGTACAACCATACATATAATACAATTTCTGCCCCTCGGAGAGCCACGCTGAAGCATATTTTCATGAAGTATTAGGCAGGCTCGATCAAAATGATACCACGGGCTCAAAGAATAGCAGTTTGAAAAAATATTTCTAACGTATCACTGAGATGCTGAGGATGGTGAGCAACTCGTGAAATGATTCCGCTCAAGCGACGTAAAGAGCCGACAACATAACCGATGCACGTACATGACGCGTTTGTCCATGGCCCGTATTGAACTCCTACCACAGAGCTCCTACAACGCTCTGTTGTGCGTGATATAAAAAAGTGTTAAGTATTAACTTAAGATTCTGGCAATTTTTTTAAAGAAACAATATTCCCATACGTGCACAGCAATTCAAGTCTCATTTTTTGAAAGCGTAAAATAAAAGTAACGACCTTGGTGCGAATGTTTTAAAACGTCGTTTGACACCACGAGTGTACATTACCAAAGTACCGACACTGCAATTAAGCCGAGTTAAAAGGAGTCGGGAGGTATGGGAACGATGATAATTTGCTTTACAAAACCTAGCGGTATGTAGCTTCACATTTTAACCTACTAAAACAGAGTAGCTTTTTGTACCCGACTGCGGCGAGTACAATGACGGTTTTGTTATACCTATAGATTTGTAGTTCTACCATAAGTTATTAATAATCTCAGAATATTAAATATATAAAAAATAAAAGAAATACCTGAAGTAAAAAAAACAGAATCAAATATATTTATATTATATTAATTATATTATTTACAATATCAACATAAAACTAATATTATATAAAATTATTATATTTTACGTTATTTTCGTTTAAATGAATAATTTGCCGCCATCAAATGTTCAAAATCTATCGTTTTGATTTATCTTAATTTTCTTACTTTGTTTATCTATGGTTAAAATGTCTGATCCATTGAACAAAGGAAATTATTTAAAAAATAATAGAGCCTCGTAGCGTAATGGTTTTAAAAGCGAGATGTTCGAACCCCAGGTCTGGAAAATTATAATTTTATTAATAATTTATTCGGTCTCTGGAAGAGCTTGACAGTGCTCGGGCGAGTGTCTCAATGGTTACTGCCCGCACCTGTGGGAGAGCTATGCTGAAGCATATGTTGACGCACTAATTAAGCCCGCTCGTCTAAAGATACTACAGGCTCAAAAAATACTAAACATGAAATGGTACTTGTACAATGTTTCGTAGAGTGAGTGAAGATATCCCTTAAAAGCGCCGCCTAAGCGGCTTAAAAGTCGGAAACACAACCAATGCGCTTTCTGTGGCGCGGTTGTTCATGGGCGGCGATGCTCTCTTACTATATAGAAGACTATTTGCGTTTTTCGCTATAGAATAAAGAAACTTAGCCCATCCTATATTTACTCCATACAGTAATAAAATACCTACCTTGTTAATATGAATGAATAGAAATTCGAGTCGCGTCACGAACTTCAACCGAACGTTAGAAATTGACTTTCACAAATCTCTCTCGCGTTCTTTTGTTTGCAAGATTTTCACTACGTGCCGATGATATCTTTGTGCTTCGTGAATCTTCTAATGGCGTTTGTTATAATTGAGGGAACTGTTCCCACAATTAAGGTAACATGTAATAGAATGTTCTTTTTTCAAGGTATAGCGGACAACGGAGCGGGATGGTCTCCTGTATGGTAAAAGAACACCACCGCCCATGGACAACCGAGCCACAGTCCGCGCATTGGTTGTGTTCCCGGCTAGTTACGCCACTTAAGAGACATTTTTAAGATCCCCTGATATCCTCACTCACTCAGCTAAACACAGTAGAAGTAGCCTATCAAATACAACTACCATTTCACGTTGTGTATACTGTGAGCCCGTATCACTTTGGACGAGCCGACCCAATTAGTGCGTCAGCATATGCTTCAGCATGGCTCTCGCACGGGTAAATAAAAATACGTTATTTCTTGAAGTTGTTAGTACCCTAACTAAAAACAAAAGTACCTACTACGTGATAAAACAGAATTTTAAAATATTCACAGAATTCTCTGTACTTAAAACGGTGTTTCTACTGTGTTTTGCTGACGAATGAGGATATCGGAGGTGTTTAAAAATGCTGCTTAAGCGTAAAAATCCGGCAACACAACCAATGCGCGGACTGTGACGCGGTTGTCCATAGGCGGCGGTTTTCTTTTACCATATGGGTGACCCACTTGCTCCGTTGTCCACTAGTGTTGCCCAAATGCAAGACCAAGACTAGACTTAGCCAGTCTTGGTCTTGGTCTTGCGCCAGTAGCCCTAGTCTTGGTCTTGGTCTTGCGCCAGTAGACCTAGTCTTGCAGCAAGAGTCTTGCAAGTCTTGCAGTTATTTATTAGACTATTGCGATTTATTGAAGTTTACTTCAGTTCTTAGAAAAACATCGGAATAGGAACATTTTGAGCTTGAATTAACATAGACAAAGTAAAGACCAACCAGATTTATAAATGTCTAAAGATTTAATGAGAAATTCGACAAATAGACTCCCTCCTCAGCCTACCCTATAGGTACCAAGAACTGTTACACCTAGTTACTCCGTGAAGTCCTGCAAGTCGCAAGAGTCGTGCAGGCTTAGTCTTGTTCTTGCGTAAATCTTGCAGGGTCAGTCTTGGTCCTGCGTCTTGCAGAAATTAGGCGGTCTTGGTCTTGGTCTTGCATTTGCAAGACTGACTGCAAGACTCTTGCGTCTTGCGTCTGAAGTTGGGTCCACAATAATAAAAAAAGTATGTATATTGTATACACGGTATACCACCTAGCCAAATGTTTTGATTACATTTTAATACTTAGAGATACGATAAAGCGTTTCACCGAAAACAGTCTTCAATAAAAATGTTTTACAACCAGTTTTATGGAGCGTAAAGTTTATTTTTACTTTATTACAATACTTTTGAACAACAAACTTAGAATCACATACTGTAAGATATTTCATGAATGGTGATATTTTAAAAAGGCCTCCTTTATTGATAATTCTTGATGTGGTTGTATGGTTTTCTTTATTACAATTATTTTATATATAAAAGAATTAATTAATTGTTTTTGTTTTATAGATTATTTTTATTAAATAGAGGACAACGTGCAGACGGCGTACTTAAGACAGATAAGAAACCTAACCACGCCACAAATTGCGCTTTGATTGTGTTGCCGGTTTTTTAAGCCGCTTAAGCTAACTGGACCTTCTGTATACTCAGCGGAAACCTGTACAAATATTATTTTACACAAATATTTTGTAAAATCCTGCTATTTCTGCACGAGCTGGGCCAATAAATGCATCAGCCTGGTTCTCCCACACGGAACACTTCGTAATACTACAGATACAATAAATTATATACAAATTGGAATCGAAGTCAGTAACTATTTTAATTTTTATTCTAAAACGGACAATGGAGCAGGTGGGTCTTCTATATGGTAAGAGAACATTGCTGATATATTATAAAAAAAATATAAAATAAATAAGTTATGTTATTTCTGATGAACTAATTTGAATTTATTATATATAATATATTTTTAGATTTTTATTTTCTATTAACATGTTTCTCTGCCAAACATATTCCTTTAATATTAATAAGCAGTATTTATATTTAGGTATTACAATGTTTTATAGCGGTTTCCTGTATTACAGTTGCTTCCTGTTTAATATATGACCAGGAAAATATAAAGGCATAAAACTGAATGTGACAGGGGACGACCGCAAGGTCAACATATAACATTCGATGAAGATATTCCAATATCCTTGAATGGGACATACAGTATATTTTTATTTGTATAACGGATCAGACAGACGGGTCTTTTCTATGGTAAAAAATCATCGTGCCATTAGATAATAAAGTGCCACAATCCGCGATTGTGTTGCCGACTCTTTACGCCGCTAAATAGTATAATTTCAAGAGCCTCCGATATCCTCACTCTCTCAGCGAAATATGAAATCATATTTCAACTATTAAGATATAATAAATGGTTAATAAATATTATATAGCTATAAATTTAATTAAACAGAAGCTGTTTGAATTTGCATTTTATCCTATTGTTATGTCTGTCTGTCTTTATTACGGAAATAGTGAAAACATATAACACCAGCAGTTTTTATTATATAGCCGACGGAGCAGGATACTTGATGATAAGAGATTACCACTGCCCATGGACAACCGCGTCACAAGCCACGTTATCGAACCTATTGTTTCTATACGCTGTTTAAGCATTACCGTTAAACCTCTGATTGCTTTACTGAAGCAGCAAAATAGTTTCTTAGTAATTAAATAAAATTAAATACATATTATTAAATACATGGTTTGTCACAATAAGAAAATGAAGGATTGTGAGATGTCAGTAGTACGTGTAGCGACACCCGAGGCGAATCTATCTGTTTACCGATACGCGCCGGCCATTACCAATGCAAATGACGCCGACAAAGGTACCGTCAGTATGTAATATTAATTATTATGTTTTCCTAATGATATAGTTTAATTACTTGTGACATCACAGTGTATAATAATAGCAATCATCATCATCAACCTCATTTCAACCGTAAGAGGTCCACTGCTGTTCCTCCATGCATATCTGTCGGAGGCGACCTGCTTCCAGCGTCTGCCGGCGACCTTTGTAAGATCGTCTGTCCACCGAGATAATAACCATAAATCATGTTAATACAAAACAAAAGACAATAGTAAATTTTAGCAAACATAAATAAAAAAATTGTAAATCTGACGATAAAGAAAAATGAAACCCTATGAGTTTCTTGGTTCTTCTCGTAGAGATGTATATTCCGAACCAATAGTAGCTTTACTATTGTATATTGATTTGCAAAAGTGTCACTTATAACGTCAATTTGAATAAATACTTTTTGATTTTGAGTGGCATTAAGGAAGAAAATGCCGTGGTGCATTTTGTTACGTTACTTCTGCACTTGCACTTGGGAAACGGCTTAAACTTTGTCAAACGTAAAATTGCGTAGTCAACAGCTGTTGTAAATGAATCACGACAATTATCAATTTAATATGAAATCCTATGACAAATAGATACATATGAATTGATTGATTAAACAGTATTTTTGTAAAACGATTGTTGACACTAAAATTAAGTTAATATAGTCTATAGAGAAATGCGTTTTAAGTTTTAAAGTACATTTTGAATATCTCGGTTTGTCTATCGACAAAATAAAAATAAAGAAAACTTGTGTATTTATTTTCAAGTAAGTGCCTACTGATAATGACGCAACCATTAAAAGTTGTATTATTTTTAATTACTATTATTATTATTATTAGTTTTAATTGTAGGGGCCTACTAACATAAGCTTGATAACATATTTATAATAAATTCATATGTATGTGGTGTAATTATTTTAATTATATATAGTAAAAATTATAACCTAACTTATGGGACAACTATTCTATCTAAATGTTGTATACAGGTTCACAGAATCTGAGAGTGAAATAATATTGCATTTCATTGAGTGAGTGAATCAGCGGAGCGGAGAAAAAAGCCGCAATCAAAGCTCCAATGGTGGCACATTTGCTGTAATCTCCTATCGTCCTGCTTATAAACGCCTAAGTTTGTGTTGATGGATGTTTCTAACTCTTTCACGCAAAATCTACCGAACAGATTTCAATGAAATTTTGCAATAATATAGCTCATTTATCAGAATAACACATAGGCTATATAGTATAGTATAAACTGGCAACAATATAATAAGCAATGTATTTTAAGTCGGACGCGATAGGTGGCGTTCAGTCCTTAAAGTTTAATATAGGAAACTATTTTGCAGTCCGTACACTGCATTGTAGGTAACAATTTCGTCAGCGTTTTGTTTGCGTGTCGGCAATGTGTGCTGCGATATCAAACGCCAAACACGCTTGACCCCCTCCGCCCCGCGCACTCGAGGAAATCACGTGCAAATCACTCAGCTCGTTGACAGAGGGGAGGTCAATGTATTCTGGAGCAAACATTCCACGAGCCTGTGTTTCACAACCATTTATACCTGACCTCAGCTATTCTTATGAAACGAGACCCGAACTTCTACAAGTAGGGGTCATGGGATACTGGGTCTGGCAGTGTGTGAACGTGAGTGTTCTGTTAGTGATCGTTTCACCTTCGGACGACCTCGGGCTTCGAAAACAACTAGGTATTGTGCTCCTGATGGCTTGCAATGCGCGCGCGCCGATTACTGATGAGCTGTCCACATTCTATTTTTATAACTACCGGTTAAACACAAACACAGTCGCGTATCTCTAGGTAATTAGTGTTACGTGTGGACACAAGTGTTTTCTTCGATATTTTATACTATTTCATATATTTGAGAGCCTCGTGGCTAAGTGGTTTCATAAGTGTACCATGAAGCGAGAGGTATCGGGTTCGAATCGCGGTCCGGACAGTTATAAGTTATAATTTGATTTATAATTTATTCGGTCTCTGGAAGAGCTTGACAGTGGCCGGCGAGTGTCTAAATACTGTCGCACCCACGGGAAAGGCATGCTGATGCACTAATTGCGCCGGCTTGTCCGAAGTGATACCACGGGCTCACATAATACTTAACGTGAAACGGTACTTGTACTGTATTTCGCAGAGTGAGTTAGGATATTGGAGGCCCTTAAAAATTACGCTTACCTGGCCTATGAAGCTGGCAACATAACCAATGCGCGGAGTGTGGCACGGTTGTTAATGGGCGGCAATATTATCTTTCCAAATAGGAGACCCACCTGCTCCGTAGTCCGCTATAAAATAAAAAAAAATACTTCTATAATCTATTAAGCAGATTTTTTAACTAAATAGCGAGCAACGGACGTGGGTCTTCTTTATGGTAAGAGTTCATCGCCACCCAAAGACAACCGCGCCACATGCGCTGTGGTTGCGTTACCGGCTTTTAACGCCATTTGAGCGGTATAACTTACGAGTCCTTGTTTTCTGACTGTACTGTTTCACTCACACTGTGAAACAAAAACTTACTGTTTATTTCACGCTGGTATTTTGGCGCCCGTCATTCATTTCAGACGAGCCGGTCCAATTGCTACGTCTGTTACGTGTTTCAGTATGGCTCTGTTACTAGTAAGAGATTTCTGAGGCACTCGCGCGACAACTGTCAAACCCTTCCAAAGACTGATTATATTTTATTCTACCCGAGATTGAACCTAGTACCCCTGACATCACGGCAGCTTACAGTCCATTCAGCGAAGTCTACACATTCTACATAATGTAGCATCAAAAACAAAGTGATATTTGTTTGTATGATCATTTAAAGATAAAATATCTATTCGCTTGTCTTTTATATCGTCTGTCGTTTATAGCCTGATCTGATTTTTATCTAATGTAGGTATCAAAAACCAAAGGTATTCATTCAAATGAATTAAAGTTTTCATTTTTTTTAAATTTAAATGTGTGTAAATATAACAGGATTACGCAACAATACTAAAATTGATTCAATTACCTACAGGATAAATTACTAGTAAATTTACTAGTTCGTTACATACAAAAGATATATATTGCCTTCAAAAACGCTCAGTTGCGGAACGATGAACTTTGACGTGATACGGAAACCTTTATTTATTAGATTGTATTATCTGTAGGAGTTTCTTTTTTATTTCTCTATGGTGGATGTATTTTTGATTTTAAATGTTATAATATTATCCTAATTATGGAGTCAACAGATCGATTGTGCGATGTCGTCATTTATTGCAGAGAGCCATGCTGAAGCATACGCTTTTAGACTTTATGAAGGTTACAAGACACACGTTTAACCCATGGGAGAGCGATCCTAACGCACTAATTGAGCCGGCTCGAACGAAGTGATACCATGGGCTAACATAATAGTCAGCGTAAATCGTAGTTGTACCCGAAACGTGTCGCAAATTGCTGAATGAGGATGTCGAAGGTCATTTAGAAAATATCGTTAAACCGGCGTACAAACCCAGCAACATACCCAAAGCGCAGATCGTGGCGCGTTCTTCTAAAATATAGGAGGAATAAACTTGCTCCGTTGTCTACTAAATGATATAAAAAAAGAAACACAGAAGTTCAATTTCCTTCTCAAGTGTAATAGATGTGCATTACAAGAAAATATTGTCGCGTCCCTTTATTTCAATTTCACGCCAAGATTTCGTCTGTGCTGAATAAATCATTTCACCTTTGAAATGGAGGGTTTGTTTACGTTGGTTATGGAGGTAAACGAGTCGTGCCAGAGATTTGTATTATTTATTCTGTTGAGGGGATAAACAGATGATAGAATACACAGCGTAAAATGTTGGTGAAGTGGACTGAGTGAATGAGGACTTCGAAGATCCTTAAAAATGCCACTTAAGCGCCATATAAAGCCGGCAACACGACCAATTCGGGGACTGTCGCGCGGTTGTCCATGGGCGCCGGTGTTCTCTTACCCTTATTCTATCTTATTTTAAAAATTATCGGCAATCGTTTTCATCTGAAGTTATATATTGTCATATTGAATGCAGTGTCTGATTCTAAAATATTTATTTGTAGATCCAGAAGAGATATCACAGAAACCAATCGTAGACTAAAACAGCATATATGAATTTAAAAAATATCAATTGTACTAAAAAATAGTTATTAAATTAAATT
>DWCF01002956.1:0-21611 GCA_018230265.1 Delias oraia | reverse complement strand
TATTTAATAGAAACATGTAAGTCAGACTCGGTGGGTAGTGTAGCGGGCAGAACAACGTCTGCCGAGTCTACTAGTTAAATTATAATTTATAATTGTCCGGACCGGGATTCGAACTGGATATCGCTTCATGGTAGATCTTTTAAAACACTTAGCTACGAGGCTGTCATTATTCTCGATTTTTCAGGAACATAAAGCTAATTGGTAAACTTTTTATATATTAGGGGAAAACATGTCCTGACGGAATAGTAAGTCGAAACGAATAAGGAATACCTTAAGTAGGCTAGTTTCACAAAGATACATAGATTAAATACATATCAAAAATACAAAGTATCACTATGAAATTTTGAAGACATTGTCCATTATCCTTTACCAGGTAAGATTTTTTTATAAATATTTGTGTATTTATATTGCTGTGACTAATGTAGTAAAACTGAAAAAAACTGACTCTGTAATAAAAGTGAAAGTTATCTTGAACAATGAAAAAAGTTTTAAATGTTTAAACAAGGGTGTTACGATCTTCCTGTGTTTAACTCATTGACGTCTTTTGCACATAACATTCGCTTTCAAGCTCGCGTTAAATTTAACGTTTACGTATTCGCCATTCATTTATCGTTCTTAGGAAATTTGTCTGACAGTTGTAATAAATGGGACGAATCTGCTATTTTTAATTCATTTTGTTATATTCTCCTTTATAAACAAACATAAAAATAATATTACATATAATTAATATATTAAATATATATATACATATATATTTATATATATATATAAATCTCAATAAGTGAGCATTACTTCAACCACTTTCATTAAATTATACATTACTCCACTTTCAAGATGTCTGCTGGATTAAACAGATCGTGGGCTCCAAAAGTAACCCAAGTGCACACCATAGTCCTCAGACATGAAGGACCGACTTCAAACAGAGCCTCTTTCAAGTACATCCTGTACTTATTCAGTAAAAAGTGTACAAACAATTCAAGAAATTTAAAAAGCAGAAAAGCTTTATAATGTATCTAATGTAGAATCTCTCTTATTTCATAAATATTAATATAATTTAAATAAAAATATCAAAAGAAACAGAATATGCTTTGCATATTTCAAATTTCTAGCACAGTTTGAGTGTTAATAAGCTTACTGACTTTAGTTACATCCATCAGGAACAGTAGTAACTAATTATAATAAATATAAAGCAAGCAAATGGCTCTCAAAATTGGTCCGTAGTTAATTTAACCATGAATCAGCCTATAACAACCCCAAAGTGAGGGATTTTACCTTGACATTATTTCCTATAGTTTCAGACTAAGCGTGAATAATGCTTAAGTACAAATACATATATATATTTAATGTGATTTTTGCTACTATAGAACATATATATAAACCATTAGGTCATCTACTAAATTGTAGATTTTTTTGTTACTTGTGGCTTACATATATGGTTACAATGTTGGTATGTGTGTTTCACCACAAATTCAAATAAACCATTTGTTTGGGTAGCAAAATATGTTTAAAACATTTAGAAATATGCAATTTACATGAAGAACTTTACAGAATGGTCAAATTATATAGTTGAAATATACATAACTTTGGATCCATTGCTATTGAATCAATTGATAAAAGTTTTACGCTCATTTGCCCAAGTGCTGACATTTTATAGTACAGAAGAATAGATTTTGAAATGAAATAACAAAAATTGAAGTATTGAGTAAATAATTATGAAAGAATTGTTGATATTAAAATGTGACATCATTTGTTTTATCTAATAAAGTATTGAATATTGATAATTATTATATTTATTTTTGTTAATAAAATGTATTAAACTTGATACTTGTTATAAATTCCTTTTAATTTAGGTTACATTATGATTCACAAATAAATATACATTATACATAACATATACATAATATAATAGTTGGTATTTTTTTCATTTTATGTAATTTTCTTGGTATAGTAATACTGCTTGTGTAAATTAACAAATGTACTCTATTCAATAAAGATCTTGAGATAAAAGGTATGTAATTGTTTCTTCGAATTGATTAAATAATTTAAAAAGTACTTACGCAATTTGAGCGCCTTTCTGACGATGTAGCACTCAGGTATAATTTTAGATCAAATTTGTGTCCAAAATAGAAAACTAACCACCAAACACAACAGCAAAACGAGTCACATTATGTCAATTGTGCACTTTGTAACAAAAAACTATCGTCCCTCAGTGAACACAATTTGGAAAAAAATTGAGGAAAGCCTCAGAAAATTTGATGAAGAAATTCAAAATCAAAACATCCAAGATTTTCTAGGACTGAATCTTTTTGGTCTACGACAAATCCATGCACGGGTGTCTGACCACGTTTAATCTAGAGTTTTCCACAAAAAATCAAACAGTCTTCATTTCACAAAATAAAATTAAAGTGAAATGTGAATGAAATAAAGATAGAATGACATTTTGCACATGAGAGTTTTGACATGCGCAAATTGCCGAAGCGATTGGATGGCTATGCTTTTTCGTCATCATCAGAGACCTCTATGGTGTTAATATAAAATCTTTTGCTCTTAAGAAACTAACTACTAGATGACAGTGTCATAATTAAATTACATTTCTACTCATCCAGAGATAGCGTAATCAATATAAAATAAACAAATTTTATGAAATTTAATTTATTCAATATCTAAAGCATTTATTTCAAATACAAACTGCGTTAAAGAATCTTTACTTGTGTCATTGTGTAAATATTATAATGGAAAATGCGTTCATTATAAAGCTGGAAATTATAATTTAATAGTCTTAGTAATTAATAGTCGCTATATTTACTATTTACATATAAAGTACCAAATAGAACATTGGTGTGTTTAATTCAACGGGTAAAGGCCACGAGTTTGGAAATCCGTTAGTGACATCATTGTTCGCCCCCGCGGTCGTTGGCGGTTAGCCGTTATAAAATGTAAGTATAGTATAGGACACAAAGTAAAAAAGGTTATAAGATTAGAGCAAACAATATTGTGTTGAAAATTACCCAAACGAATTTGTTGTTAAATTATTGAGTTTCTACGAATAATTAATTAAACAGGACACCTTTCCATATTCTTCTTTCTTCAGACGAAATGTATAGTGTGTATTGAATAATAATTAAACCATCTCTTAGTCTTTATATCCGCATAGATTAATTGCTAATTCAGTCAGTCAACTGATTTAGACATTGATATGCGCCGCTGAGCTCCCGAGCCAATTTTTTAAATTTTTTTATAGTGTAGCAGACAACGGAGCAGGTGATCTCCTATATGGTAAGAGAAAGCTGCCACTCATGGACAACCGAGCCACAGTCCGCGCATTGGTTCTGTTGCCGGCTTTTTACGCCACTTAAGCGTCATTTTTAAGGACCTACAAGTAACGTTTCACGATGAGTATTCTGATTGGATTTCTCATTGATTATGATTAAGGGTGGTTTGCAAGATTTCAGCGATAAGGCTTCACGAGTGGCAAATATGGCCAAAAATGGCGGCCTTTTTGTTTTAGGTCCTACCATCAAAAAATCATTTCCTACCTTTAGATAGGAGGGAAGATAAATAATATCTGGTAATTCAGAGGTTCACTATATTTTTCTTCAAGTTTAATTTGGATTTTATTTAGTATCTACAAAAGTTACATTTCTATTCCTTATCCCAATTTATAGATAGTAGCTTTACCATAAATATGCAAAATTATTATTCGATTTGGTAAGATATTGACAACTGAATAATGTAGAAAAGCCGTTAAAGTAATAAAATAATTATTGAATTGGCTATAACAATTTTGCAATGGTAAATGTGTGTTAAATGTGATGTTTATATTTTAAAGTTTTTTTTAATGTTGTACGTGTTGTATGGAAGAATATTTTAATTTGATATCTATTCAAATCTGCATCCGCACCGGATGGGACAAAATACCATTATTTTTTATAGGAAGAGGCGCAAAATTCTTGGATCTTAAAATTGTTTGACTTTTATGTAGGTAAGTCAGCAGCTCTGAAGTTTGATTATCTGTGTGTATTTTCTTACGAGTTGAATTGATTCTCTAATCAACCTACCTAAACGAGTTGGTAAATAATTTTCCATTCAATGTTGCAAAAAATTAAAAAATCGTAGGTAGTCAACCCACGCTGAATGACCTAAGCTCATAACTGACCTTTCGTTCCAAAGTCTAGACTCAAACTTAATGTTTTATACAGAGACGCACTCGTACCTTTGCAATGTGTTCCTAGTTTTTGGTTAAATATTTCACTATCTACTAGTAGAATTATGTTTAAATATGTTAGGCTTATGACAAAATATCATATTTATTATAATATATAAAATTTTATTGTTAAAAATATGTAAAAAAAGATGAAGTCTAAAGAAAAAACTGTTCGCCATTTACGTGCATGTAAGGGAAAGTCAAATTATTATTATTCTCTAGACATGTAAAATTTCCATAATCATACTTACCTACATACTTTACATATCAAAAATCAAGAAAATTTATTACAATCCATTTTTCATACTTCAAATGCGGCTCTGAATGTCTAAGCTAATATAATATATTAAAATTATCATCTGTGCCATTTCGTGACTGGCCAAGCCTTGCATTCCATTGTCATTAAAAAGAATAAGAACTAAGATGGCGGCTTCACCAGCTGATTCTTATTAATGGAATTGTTTAAATGATTTCAAATTAATTAACTAAATGAATATAAAGCAGACACAACACAGATAGTGAGATGGGAGGATCTTGAAAATATATGTCTTACTAAAATAAGAGAAATAGGAATATATTTTATTGTTTTTAGCTTGCACACATGGAATATTCCAATCAAAAAATAATAAATATATCGTCGGTGACGGCCCCATCAATTCTTTATTGTGAATTTATCATCAAGAGTTTATTATCATCGACAGCCTTCAAGTTAAATTTTAACTGAATAAATAATAAGTAATCAGTGAAGTTAATTAGCACTAATTGTGTAATTTGACCTCGTCGTTCTAAGTTTTTCTGCGGAATTTGTGAAAAATTGTGCAGATACAAAAACTTATGAGAAGTTATACACATACAAAATAGAATTGTTTGTGATAGGTAGCAGTTAGGAGTGTAAATACATTGTGAGCAATTATTTTAGTATTGCCTGTCCCTCAATTTGTACGTACCTAATCGTATATAAAATCTGAACATTAATTGCTATGGCAACAAACAAATGGTAACCCTTTATTCTAAATGCCCAATTGAGAATAAATCGCAGAAGTTAATATCACTATGTGATCATGTGTTAGAATATTTGCATTTGACATTTGTATGTCGTAAGTAACCTTGAACAATGACATTTCTGAGAAGGGATTTGGGATTCCGTAGCTATTTTAATAAAACCACGAATGCCACACTTGCCCTCTTGGTAGCCACAGCACATATTAGTATCAAATAGACAATAATTATCCGAATTACCTATAAAATGTATGAAATAATATCCATCAAGAACAAATAGTTGTAAATTATAAAGTTTTACTTTACAAATCTAATTATTAAAATGTTAAAAGAATAATATAGTATTATCGCCGGAACCCGTATAATAAGAACTCATCTGAGTCGCCGTCCATAGACCATAGCATACCGATCCGCGCGCTTTTTCCTTTTTTATATTATTTTTAAATCCGCGAACGTATAACGTCTTTCTGCCCGCGCGCGGGAACAAAAATGGCGCCATCTAACATAATTCGACCAGTTTCTGTATAATTTTAATCGATTCATAAGTGTTTTAAGGACGTTGTATTGATTTTAGATCTTGTGACGTGAATGAATAAAGTTAATTCAAGTCAGTTTCATTTCTGTGTCTGTGAAACGACGACGTGTTGGCTGTTATTTTTTTATTTTGGAAACAAGGCCAGGGTGAGTTGAGGCGAAAGTGTGTGCTAGCAAGGAGTCTGCAATGTCGATTTGAAACTATTTATTAAATGCCACCATATTTTAGCTTACCTGATGTTACGTAATATTCGTCTAAAGTATAGCTTATATTTACTAAACTAGGTGCATGATGACAATTATGAGCAACTTAAAGGTATTTTTCATTTGTATGTATGTTTTGTTTTGCTATTTACGTCTTAAACTATTCGTTGTAATAAGATACAATTTGTCAATTCTTATTACCTATAAGTTTTTCACTCTGATTAACGTGTAGTACCTAAGCGTGATTTTTAATATTTTTTTCACCCATGGGAGAGCCACGCTGAAGCATTTGCGGACGCACTAATTGGACCGGCTCGTCCGAAATGGTACCACGGGCTCACCGAATACTCAACGTGAAACGATACTTGTACTGTGTTTCGCTGAGTGAGTGAGTATATCGGAGGCCCTTAAAAATGCCGCTTAAGTGGCGTAAAAAGCCGGCAACACAACCAAAGCGCAGACTGTAGTGCGATTGTCCATGGGCGGCGGTGTTCTCTTACCATATAGGAGACCCACCTGCTCTGTTGTCCGCTATACTATAAAAAAACTAGGTAAGACTAGAAATATTTTATATGGGGTAACATTAGCGGTGATTAAAATTAAATTATTAAGCCTAAATGAGTTCATATCAATATAATTGATATACACTATAGTTTTGGTTCTTTATTTAATTCATCTAAGTAAATTATTTTACGTATCGTCACAGAATACTTAGCGTGAAACGGTACTTACACTATGTTTCGCAGAGTGACCCTTAAAATGCTGCTTAAGTGGCGTAAAAAGCCGGCAACAGAACCAACGCGCGGACTGTGGCGCGTTTATCCTTGGGCGGCGGAGTTCTCTTACGATATCTGAGATCCACCTGCTCCGTTGTTCGCTATACTGTAAAAAAAGTAACGTAAAATTTAATTTGATTAAATAGTTCGTCAAAGGCGTCTTAAGTTTGATAAAATTTATAACCTAATATTTATTAAATTACAAATAAAAAGCAAAGAATTATATCAGGTAAATTTTTGAAAAATCTTACCCTATAAAATACTTTTATTTTAGAGACTTATTAGTCTTCTTGAGTTTAATTTGCAAGATTAGCTAAAGGCTTTGTGGTAATTTTGAAGGATTTAGGTAAAAATTTTATTCCTTATCCTAGAACTTAAAATAAACCCATTTTACATTAAAAATTTAAGTAAAAGAAATACTATAATAGATAAATCAGATATATAAGTTGTGGCTAAACATTGCAGGAAGCCTTAGACAGACCGATACGTTAGAGTCCTTATTGAGGATCAAAATCTATTACAAAATTTATTATGTACGCCAAAATCTAAATAAAGTTCAATATGTTAAAGATGTCAATTGGAAATTACAAAAAAATAAATGAATAGATATTTTCTTTCTGTATTCACAAACCTTTACGCAATCGTTGCTCAGAAAAACCCACGCACAATCAAGACAAATAAAATTCTCCAAAAACATAAAGAGTCAAGTTTTTGATATTCTAGAGTCTGAGCTGGTTTTAGAGGGTCATGTGTCAAGATTACCAAATAAAAAAGACACTAAAGCCTAGACATAAAATTGAAATGTACGAACAAGTTTTTGCTCGTTTATCTTCTAAGTAACCTTCAGACAATTCACACACTAAATATGTGTCTTACATATGTGTTGCCTTATACATGATGTTATAGAAAAACGCGCTACTTTTATGCTAAGCAAATAATATTCGGAATTTATTTGATAAAATGTCGAAATAATTAAATTCAATGAAAATTTGTTAGCTTGTTATATTTATACGTTAATTAGTTACATTATCTATAACTTACATACGTAAAACTATTAGAAAATCACAGAATACTCAACGTGAAACGATACTTGTACTGTGTTTTGCAAAGGGACTCGGAGGCCCTTAAAAATGCCGCTTAAGTTGCGTAAAAAGACGCCAACTTAACCAATACACGGACTGAAGCGCGGTTGTCTACGGCCGGCGGTGTTCTCTTACCATATAAGAGACCGACCTGCTCCGTTGTCCGTTATACTTAAAAAAAAAGAGATTACATGAAAATATTATCACGTATAATAAGCAAACAAAAAACGTTATATTTTTAAGTAATTTCAAACAAATCTAACCTAAATCTCTATCACTAAACAATCTTTATACTTACATAAAAATCATATCGTTCAAAAAATTACAGTTAAAATTATTATTTTGTTTTTTTATGGTATAGCGGACAACGGAGCAGGTGGGTCTACGATATGGGTAGAGAACACTACCGTCCATGAACAACCTCGTCACAGTCCGCGCATTGGTTGAGTTGCCGGCTTATTACGCCGTTTTAGCGGTAATTTTATAGGCCTCCGATATCTTCACTCACTCTGCGAAACATAGTACAAGTACCGTTTCACGCTGAGTATTCTGTGTATTAAAAGTTTTCGTCTCTAGGGACAGAATTATTATACCAACAGAAGTATTTCAGTTAGTAATAATAATCAAATCATATTACTATGAATTACTCAACCCTGTTCGTAGTTGAGTAAATTAGCACATCTGAGAATACGTATTGCGGGAAGTTGGGTTC
Source organism: Delias oraia (assembly GCA_018230265.1). Classification (NCBI taxonomy): domain Eukaryota; kingdom Metazoa; phylum Arthropoda; class Insecta; order Lepidoptera; family Pieridae; genus Delias; species Delias oraia. The sequence continues at coordinate 13,100 of DWCF01002956.1, read as the reverse complement.
GATTATCATTGAAAAAACTGGACAAGTTGGATAGACACAGCGGATAGTAATATGTTAGTCAATGACAGCAGAATCTCGGCCCCACATTAAATGAAAACTACTGGAACAATTAATGGAACAGCGGAATGCTTTTCCGATGACATCTCTCTTAACAATACATCCGCGTGTGAGTCATATTAAAATAGTTTTTCTGAAAACTCATCTTGCGTAACATATTTGAGTTCAACGTTATTTTCATTTTAAATAGTAATTTTGTTTAAATGTTCTCCATATTAAAGAAAAACTATAAACATTTTCTCGATTTAATTCTTTTATAGATATATATTTTTCTAATATTGCTTGGGAATCTAATGTGAAAATAATAACTAAATTATTAATATTATTTTTAAATCTGCTGCCATTATATTACTGTAGTTTGTCATTGGACATCGCAAATCTTGATAGTTAAGGAAAAATCAATAATTACTAAGCAATTTATTTATTAATAAAACCTTGAATAAAACATCACATTTGGGATGCCTGTCATCTAACGTGCGTTATGGCTGAAAAACTGGTTTTTTATTTAAAGATTTTCGAGTGAAGACAAGATCAAAAATATACCAGAACTTTTAAGCAAGATAACTTCGAGATTTCGTTTGATATATTTTATTTGATAGAGATATTTTCACCTGTGGCATAGTCATGCTGAAGCATATGAGGACGCACTAATTGGGCCAGCTCGTCCGAAACTCATCATGAAACGGTACTTGTAGTGTTTCGCTGAGTGAGTGAGCATATCGGAGGCCCTAAAAAATGCCGCTGAAGTGGCGTAAAAAACCAGCAACCCAACCAATGCGCGCACTGTGTCGCAGTTATCCATGGGCGGTGGTATTCTCTTACCATACAGGAGACCCACCTGCTCCGTTGTCCACTATACAATATACTAAACAGTCAAGTATTCAAATAAGGTAAACCAACAATCTTGAAACTTGGCCTCAAAATATTCACAATAATTTGAAATATTAACAAATCGGAGAATTAAGAATATCGTCTGTCTCTAAATGTTAGAATTTACATAATTTAATAATAAACCAACGTAACGTGATCTCACATCCGGCGTAACACACACAGAATGGGATTTCTCGCATATTGGTTAATCCTTTTACTTTGCTCAAGGCTTACGTGTTACAACTTTAGTGTTTTTGTCATTCCAGTCTCATGTTTTTTATTTCTGAATGTGACTAGAAACATTTATTTTTGGTTTTATGTTCTAGCTCTTGGGTAACATCACCTTGGCCCAATGGTTGTTTAACGTGTGCATTTGGTTCGATGCGTGATGTCATGCCTAAGAAATTTTATCCTCACCACGATTTTATGAAGTAATATCGATTTAATTTTATTTGTCTTATACGATCAAGTTGTGTGTGATCTTTAAATGACATTGCTGAGAGTTATTGCATTTTTAAATGTGGCTCTAGCCTAAGATAAGGTGAATGCAAATGGTCAGTGGCCAGTTGATAAAGGCGCGTGCGCGTTGAAGTCTTATACATATAATATAACTGAGTTATGCATTCAGTACCTTCGGATATTTTTTGGTGAATATAACCTTTCGTATCCATGCTGTTGTATTTATAAATTCAGAAATGTCTTTTAAGAAACAAATTTCTGTTCGAATAGAGCAGCAATTCCCAACCTAGAGGTCCGTGGCTGAAACACCACGGATCGCTAGGGATTCAAGGATAGATTCACGGACCCCTTTATAAAATAAACAGTATTAAAAACCAGATTTTGATTACTTTAGTTACTTAGATACTTTAATTATTATAAGCATTGATATATTGTCCGAAGAGGACACCGCGGACCCCCGGGGGTCTACGGGCCACAGGTGGGTAAAACACTGGAATAGAGTATATTACATTAGCTGAAGATATTTGTTAGTATTAGTTCATTATATTGAACGTTTTAGTTGATCTCATGACACGTCATAAGCTGATGAAGAATGGAAGAAAGAAGAAAAGGAGTGGAACATTAACCTAGCCTCTCCTTGGCTTTGTCTGTGTCTTACGACGTGTCAGACATAGCCTGATAGAGGTTACGTTTTGTTCGCTCGTCCAGCGACGAAGATACACACTGGAGCCATTTCTTACTGAAAACATCACCAGCTTTATCAACCTGCTGTGACTAAAAACCTATTGAAATATTTCATTTTGTTCCTCGACAACTGGTTATAATTGTTAAGGATCGTGTGACAAAGCATACCATAGTAGTAATAGTTTGTAAATGATGTCACGCCTTGGGAATAAGGTGTTCATGCCAGGCATGTTAAGAGCTAATTTTTTCTTATATTTTTATATATTTTAAGTATCTCACGGAAGCAAAAAAATACACAGTTTATTTCGCCGGTTCTTCTATTTGGGTTTAGCTTGGAACCGGTGGTAAACTGTTCAACGAGCTGCATTTTTGTATATAAATATTTCATTCCAATTATTGGTTTGGCCTTTATAAATTTTAAAATAATTGATTTTATTGTTAATAATTGATAATTAATAACAATCTCGAAAATACCGCTCGTCATCATGAGTTCAGTATTTGTTTTATGCTTTGGCTTATACTGTTGAAACAATAAATAAATTTAGCTATAACTAAAGATATTTTGAATTACACAAGTATAAAATACAATTTCCTTTGGATGCAATTGTTTCTATAATAAAAATACGTTTCTCGATATATAGGAATATTAAATATTATGAATCTCAAATACACTGTTGCTTCGTTAAAAACAAGGTTGTCTAGGTCGCATGACGTCATATCTTGTTTTTATTTTAAATTATATTACCTGAGAGCAGAGTTGGCGTTAGGTTCAGCTATTTAAGGCTATTGCTTTGCAATTGGTGTTATTTTCTTATTAAATAAATTATTAAAATATAAACGACTCAAATTGTAAATCTTATGAAAAAGAGAATTCTAAATATGATATTGCTTTTGTAATATTTGTTGGACCGAGTATGGTATTTTGTTTTTATTTTATGCTGACTAAAGATCATTTTTAAATAGGTATTAGAAAGTAAAAAGGTGATAGATTTTATCTTTTAAGTTACATTTGATATTTAAAAGTCAAATCGACTTTATTAAATTTGGTAATAGGTATTTTATACACTTGTTTGAAACATGCCTTTATGAGTCTGACATATGACTATTAATTCTCATTTACTACGTCTCATGTTCTCAATACATCTTTCCCTCATTCTTTTGATTTTGATTCGCTTTAGATACGACGATGCTAAGCGGTTATTTTGGGAAGGGTTTTACCCACCAATCATGACGATAGCTTTTGTTTATCCGCTTTGTTTATCCATAAAATGCCTTGCTTTTTACAGGATCATTTTCATAGAACTAAACAGCGAGGGGTATATAGGTATATTCCACCCGTGGGAGAGTCATGCTGAAGCATATGCTGACGCACTAATTAAATCGGCTCGTCCCAAAGTGATACCACGCTCGCAGAATATTCAACATGAATCAGTACTTGTATTCCGTTGAGTGAGGATATCCGAGTTCTCTTACCATATAGAAGACCCACCTGCTTCGTTGTCCGCTATAGAATAAAATCAAATATAGACATGGTCTGACAGTTATTCTCAAGGCTTTCATGGCTTTTAGTTTAACGTTACCACGTAACTTTAAGAAGCTCAGTTAAATCTATCACTTCTTCTGTCTCTTTATATCTGTCTTTGTATCTGTCTCTTTCTTTTTTAGCGACGGCGTTACAGAACAGCACATCAAAGCTTAGAAAACTATAATATATGCTATACATCCAAAGGTGTTGTATATATCCCATGAGACGACCTCATTACATCAGCCACGAAGATCAATGACGGAAAAAATGAAACCAAGGACCGAGCGTCATATAAGAAAGATACCAAATCGGCTTTAACAGGACACTTTGACCTAGTCGTGTAAAAAATCCATTATCTACACGAGGTTATAATCCAAGGAGAACCGCCGGAATAGATTATGACGTCTTTGTCATAAATTCTCACGGATTGATCGTCCATTGAATTTATCATTACTTAATTGTACGCCAATACAATGTTATTAAGGGCCAATTTGAACAGGCCAGTAACATTGTCATTGTCAATTCTGTAAATTAAATTTTTTTAGTCGTTGGGGTAGAAACCAGAAATCTAGTATCAACGTTATTCTTATTGAATCATCAATAAAAACGTCAAAATTTTTGTGTTTTATTTTATTTTACCGTATTAAATATTACAATGTTTTCTACCTTATTGATTATTAATTTACAGACAATATGTTAAAATACTCCTTTCCTTGCAATAAATTTAAGGAAAAAAAATTAAATTTCCTATAAAAATACGCGATGAATATTTTTAAACTTAATTAATTTTCTCTTTGAACCTATGTATATTTGGTAACTTTAAACAAACTTCCATGCTACTTAGCGGTCGAAAATATCATATAAAATGCTATGTGAAACAGCTTTGAGAAATACTTATATGTATCTAACAAAAGGTATCAAAAATTCTATTCATGGAAACGTTAATAGATAAAATGTTTATTTTCACCAATTCTCCATTTTGAGAGCTAGATCGCAGACAATTTCTCATTACTTCAATTGGGCATTCATTTATATAACTTGTTTCAAAAGCTTCTAAGCCTGAACTTTCACTGATAATATGATTGAACGCATTGTTTCTGATATCATCATCATCATAATTTCAGCCGTAGGACACCCACTGCTGAGCATAGACCTTCCCTTCAGACCTCCATGCAAACCTGTCGGAAGCCAGCTGCATCAAGCGTCTTACAGCGACCTTTATATGGTCGTATGACCACGTTGTGGGTGGTCGTCCTACGCTGCGATTGGTGGTCCGTGGTCTCCACTCTAACACTTTCCGGCCCTATCGGCCATCATAACAATAAATATAATAATCATCGTTTCTCATATAATAACATTTAACTAAACCGAAATCGGACGGTGAAAGACCGTCTAGTATAGATCCATTCTAAATCAGCCAGCACGAAGTCCCCTTCATTTACTGCGGTGGGTTCGCGGGATCAATTTTCATATAATGTCCGTACGGCGTGCTGATAGTCTGAGGCCCGCCATATGGCTCATAAGCCACATTCACGTGTTTAGACTCCGAAGTTTGACCCTCACGGCTCCAAGGCGCTGTAAATAATGTAACATCAATAAGCAAAAAGGTGCTACTTAATTACAAATAATTTATTAAAGCAATATTATCCTTATTTAGACAAGAATGTAATCATTTCATTCAGGTGACGATAACGACAGATAGAAAACTGTATATTACATGTAACGCCATCTATTAATCCGTTTTGAATCAAATGTCAACCAATCATAATCATTGCAAAATGATTTGTCGTACTTCGTCTACTACACAACAGAGGTCTCTCATACAAAGCATTTTGTTTACAAAATATGAGTTCTTTTTTGTCTTCTGTGAGTAACGGTCACAATTCTGCCACTGTCAATTTGATAATATTTACACAAATAACGATAGAGAATCAAGCAAGAATATAATCAGAGTCTAAAGGGAGATACAAATTATTCGTATAGTGAATAATTTGATTAATGCATGAGATGACAGTGACTTTTCGAAGCAAGAAGAACTTTACAGAACACTATGTGACTATTACATACAATATTTGGTTGATATCCTCATTTAATAGACGCAGAAATATCATAATTAATAATGTTTACATACCTAATGCTTAATTAAATGAAAAGTGAATTTTGACTAACTCACTAAATGGACCGGCTCGTCCGAAATGACACTACAGGGTTACAGAATTCTCAATTGGAATGCTCTGGGATGGCAAAATACATGGCACAGCACCTCGGGACACCGGGGTCGTTGCAAGGGGTGGCCGGCAACGGAAAAAACCTGCTGAGCTTCCTCCAGGAACTAGGCTGGCACGAATAATGCCTCCCGCACGCAATATTGGCGTCGTTCGGAGACCAGCCCGTCTTGCAAATTACTATAAAAATACCTACATATAGGAACGTGCTCCTCGCCGTGCTGGCCATTATGTATGTGCAAATGAATTTCTTTTTGATGGGGTTGTTCCCATCCGCTGTATTGACTTTTAGCTGCACCGAACAGCGCTCCGATCTGAAAAATAGTTATAAAACGACCATAAAAACCGAAAGATATTTATCAAATCTATATGAATTTGTTTTGGGTTTGGATCGACTTTGGTAAAAACGAAAAGGTATAATTACTCTTCGTAGTGTACTACGAAGTAATTCCTTTTTTTAAAATATTTTATTACTTTTAATAAAATTTTGGAGCTGCTCGATTAAGAATAAAAGTTGGACACGTTTGGTATCTCCGGACAATAAAGTAATAATCACCCATGGTAGAATCATGCTGAAGCATATGCTAACGCACTAATAAGGCCGAATCGACCGGGCTCTAATTCCATTTCTTACTCCGCATCTCATTCGAGACGGACGCATGTCATATTTATTGTTTATATTTTTAAATATGGCGCCCCAAAAGACCGTGTGAAGCTGTGATGGCTGAATGGCCGGTAACAAATCGATAGGTACCTATTTGTACTGTGTTTCGCTGAGAGAGTGAGGAATCGAGGATATGCGAGGTTCTTCAAATTATACCGCTTAAATAAAAATAAAAAGACATCAACACAACCACAACGCGGATTGTGGAGCGGTGTTCTGATAAACTCTATAGTTCCAACGAATTATCCGCAGAGACCACGGTTAATGATATGAAACAGTATCATACCTTGGCTGCACCAGCGATTAGTAGTATTTTGAGTATGAGTAACGTGAGGGCCAAGGTTTTGACCCCCACAAGTGCAGCCACCACAGCCCACGTTGACGCTGCACCCATTTGAAACGCGAGAGGGATGAACGCTTGGATCATCTTTTTGAAGGGACGGCCAAAAGTTCGACCTGAAAAACATTATGTTTACAAATCTCAATGAATAAGATATTTAAAAGTGAAGTTCATTTGTGGGTGACTTAAAAAGTCTAATAACCGTTTGTACCCATTTAATTAAATTTGTTAATTAATTAATTTGTTTTACCTATTAAAAATGAAAAATTCTCGGTATAGTGAAACTTATCCATATTCTGTACATATTTGTCTTAATATCTTAATCTTAATATCTTTTACCCGTTGGAGAGCCATGCTGAAGCATACACGGACGCACTAATTGGGCCAACTAAGATAATACAACGCCCTCACAGTTTACTCACAGTGAAATGGTACTTGTTCTGTGTTTCGCAGAGTGAGTTAGGATAAAAATCCGACTGCACAACCGATGCGCGGACTGTGGCGCGTTTGTACGCGTTTGGCGGTGTTCTCTTACTATATGAAGACCCACCTGCTCTGTTGTCCGTTATAGAATAAAAAAAGAAAAAGAGAAATGAAATTGATTCAGTATTTTTTAAATGGTTTCAAATATATACGTTGACATAAATCATATAAATTGTAAATATATAAAATAAATATGTTATAATATATAAAAATAACAAAGTCACAGAACACTCAGCGTGAAATACTTGTTGTACGGAATATCAGGGCCCTGACTATATGAGGGCGCTTAAAAATGCCGCCTAAGTGGTGTAAAAACCCGGCTACACAAGCAATGCGCGGACTGTGTCGCGGTTCATGGGCAGGGGTATTCTCTTACCATATAGGAGATCCACCAGCTACGTTGTTCTCTAAACTATAAATTTTTTTTAAAACACATATATAACAATTTAAAAAAAGTTGCTTGAACTGGTTGACAGTCGCTAGATCTGTTGTATTTTTAATTACCTTCATAGGTTTTGAGTCTCCATTTTTTTATTATTGTTGTTTTTTTATTGTGTTGGTAAGTTTTAAATAAATAAGTTTTTAATTATTAGGCATACAAAGCAAAGAAACTTCCTTACTCTATTTGTCATTATTCATTTAGAAACTAAACTTTTTGCCGAATACTATTAGTTCGTTGTCCTTAATGTCTTGAGAAATCTCGGTTAAATGCCTAAAGAAAACGCGTTTCTTCTTTTGAAGCAAAAACGCAAATAGAAATTATTTTATTTCATACAAAAGAATATTTATTGCATTGTGAATTCGTAGCGTCACGAAAGTAATGGCTATTATATATTTAAGATTTTTATATGTCTTCCTTTTAGAATTATTACCAAAATTTGTATATCTTTAATTTCGTTTCTTAGAAAAACATTGTCTTATAGTTAACTGATCCCCAAAAAATAACATTTCAGACAGTATATATTTTTTATTTTTATCTCTTATATCTGTGATGAACACAGCAATAGCTAATATGAACATATATTAGCTATCGCTGTGTTCATCAGCTAATCATTTAGGGTCTCAGCTTCAATGTCCCAAACATATTCCCAGATCATTGACCTCATTCTAAATAGATTTAACGTGAGAGATGTTGGCCAATACATACCTACAAATATACTTAGAAAGCTATTACTATGCTCCTAGGGAGCTCATGTTTAATGATATTTATTGTCACTAAGTTTAAAAAATCAAATTTAATGAAAATAAAAAGCGGAAAAGGCATGAAGACCTATAGGACATGATGGTGCAGCACAATGGACGGCTTTAATCCAATCCAGAGCACATAGGATTTTAAATAAGAATAACAAAAAATACCAATTGATAATGAAATACTAAGCTTAACAACCACAATTTGCTGATTAAATAATTACAGGCGTGTTGCAAGTCTGTTTTCAATATATATAAACACTGATCACATTGTAAAAAAAATTACGCCGTATTACACTAGATATTATATGTAAACAAATTTAAAAAAGTGTATATGATATACGAATGTTGAAATAAAAATATTTTTGCAACTACAGTAGGCATTTATTAATATTTTTTAATTTATTGAGAATTTTGTCTCACTTCACTTGTCCCGAAGGATAAAATAACGTTCATATAGCTGTTTTTTTTCTGCAGTAGTGTCCAGTAAGCCTCGTCTTAGATGCAAGAACTGCTTCGTCAGGAATTTAAAACTATGTCGATGACCCTAATTTAATTCGCAACTTACCGACCGAGATATCTCCTTCCGATCTCGACCTTTCTGCACTTAAACGAATATTGCTTTGGTTATAGTTATAATTGTCACTAATAATATTTAATTGTTTAGAATATCTGTCCCCAAATCCTACATCTTTAGCACCGTGCACTTTTCCCGCGTAAGTGGGACACGAAAAAAGTATAAACAAACAAATGTAACTCAAAGGAACATCCATTCTAGCGAAACGCAACAGCAGAACATGGAAACATGGTATGAACCACTTTATAATATCTTTTATATCCATCATTGTAATTAAGAAGGGAGCACACTAAGACTTTGTTTCAAACAATTGAAAGACTTCGCGCGCGTCATTGCGCGCCAAGAGCGCTGTCAAAACTGACAGTCCAGTGACCGCCATTTCTTCTTTCTCTGCAATTGGTATTAGGGTTGTCGAACGCCCAAATTGTTTAGGTATTTTTATAAATTAATAGAATTTTGCATGTTCGGCAAATAATTAAATAAATGTCATCTGGTTTTTATTCAAAGAGAGACATTTTAACGTTGATATTATAATTCAGAAATGATATACTTTTTGTATCTATATGTACAGTGAAATGGCTGTTGAAACTTAATAAAAAATTAGGATTAGTTAAGAACTCTTGTGCTTATTTATAACATAGATTAAGACTATTCCACGTTATACAACTCAAGAATTAATTGTGTAATAAAATGTACAAGGTATACACACAATACATATTCATTTAATTATTATAGGGAAAGCCATGCTGACGCACTAATTGTGCCGGCTCGTACGAAGTGATACCACGGCCACACAGAATATTCAGCGAGAAATGGTACTTGTACTGTTTCGCAGAGTGAGTGAGGTTATCGGAGCCCCTTAAAAAGTTCCGCTTAAGTGGCTTACAAATCCGGCAACACAATCAATGCGCGGACTATAGCGCGGTAGTTCATAGGCAGCGGTGTTCCTACCATATAAGAGATCCACCTGCTCCGTTGTCCGGTATAGAATAAAAAATAACGTAATTTTCTCATACCTATTCGGATTAATCTCCGACCGATCGACCACTAGTGCAACCCTATGAGATAACTACCGCTACACGATGTACGAACTGGCGTTTGGACAAAAACTTTCGTTTTCCCATTTATCCTTATTACGTGGTTTAAATAACCAAAAATCCCAACATCCGTCATGCATGACTAAAGTAACAGATTTCTAGGATATGGAAAGTAAATATTGTGCTTAGTTTTAAGGAAACAAAAGATAACGTTTAACCCACATTTTGTTTCTTGTTATGGTAATTGCGTATTAAGTTGACATTGAAAAGAAAGTTGAATGCTATAGATAAAAAGGGAATTCTTCGATTTAATATATTTTGTATTGAGTGTTAGATAGTGCTATGTAGGAACCACTTTAACCTAGACCGTGTGTATCCGACCGTAAGCCGTTACATGTATCATTTTAATCTTATTGTATTGTTCTCATATTTGTGGCAATGACACGCATTTGTTATAATGAAAATAATAACAGACTACTTAGATATAAAAACTTAAAGTAGATTAACTCCGTTTTGTTTTTTTTAATCGATTTAAAAGAAAACTTTATACTACACATTGGTATAGAGTCACATTTACTCTGTGTGAAGTAATAATATTATAATACCTTATTATTTCACAAGTGATATTGAAGTAATACATTTTTCTAACATATAAAAACTTTTCATTAACGGATAAACATCTTGATAAATTACAGACAGGAAAATCGATTACCTATCTAAGCTTAAAAAGGGAAACCCCCATTTTTACTATGGACTTGAAGAGATATAATAGAAATAAGATAAATAAATAAATAATCATAAATTCGAGAGCTAATAAAATTTGTAAAAATATAGTTGTTCTTATTAAGCTATATAATTTAAACCAAGATAAAAATACTTAATGAAAATTTTCAATATGTTGAAATTAAAAATTATTAATTTTGTAACACATTATTATGTAATTAATTGAAATACGGAAAGAAAGCTATCGCGTGCTGTAGGCGAACCCGTCACGAGCCAGTTCATTTTAATTCAACCACGGTTATTGTCTTTCGTTCAACATTTAATATAATCTGTGTTATTATTAGCTAATGTGGTTCTGCATATTTTTCATATTAAAATACTTGTTCTGTTTCTTATTGTATTGCGAACGGAGCAGGTGGGTCTCCCATCTCCTATCATCTCTTATCATCCATATGTTAAGAGAACACCGCCTTCTATGGGCAAACGAATTCTGTGTCCTAGTTGCTTTTACATTGAACATTTATGGCGGGAAACTTATTGAGGTGTTGTTTTGTTTAAATTTTCACTCGCTTTTCGTATTACTCGGAGAGCCGCGTAGCTAAGTGGTTTAATAAGTCTATTATGAAGGGAGAGGTATCGGATTCGAATCCCGGTAAGGACAATTATAAATTGAAAGTGACAGTGGCTGGGCGTGTGTCTTAATACTGTCACACCCGTGGAAGAGGCATATTGAAGCTTATTCTGATGCACTAAGTGGGTCGACTCGACCGAAGTGATACCACGGGCTCAAAGAACACTCAGCGCGAGATGATAGTTGTACCTACTTGAAACGGTGCTTCTACTGTGTTTAGCTAGGTGATTGAGGATAGCCGCGACCTTTAAAAATACCGCTTTAGGGGCTAAACCAAGCCCGGACAGTGGCGCAGTTGTCCATGTGATCGCAAGTCACAGAAGCCAAATAAAAACGAATACTTAATTTCTTATGTTAGCGCATTGAAATATTGGACCACCATTTTTATTAACATTTAAAAAAAATTGTTTTAATTATATATTTTTAATGTTATTTTACTTATTTCTTAATATTAATAACACTACGCTAACACCAAATACAGCCTGAACGGAATCCTATCGACAAATATGTAGGAGAGTGAAAGTGTTCATAATTGTATACGATACATTTTTTTGTAGATATACAATACATATTAGTTCGTAAAGAGATTTGACTTTGCACTCTCTCTTTACATAAATGAAAATCTTTATTTCATATAAGACAACATTTCCATTTATTAGCAAATAGAAATTTAATTAAATTAAGAAATGGAGCCATTCAATCAATCAAATCATTTATTTATCAGCATCATTTCAGCCGTTAGACGTCCACTGCTGGACTTAGGCCTCTCCCTTTGACTTCCATGAATAGCTGTCGGAGACGACCTGCATCAATTTGATCAAATTTATAAGGTAGTCTGTCTGTGGGCACGTCCCAAGCTGCGCTTGCCGATCCGTGGACTCCACTCTAACACTTCGGCCCCATCGGCCATCTGCTCTACGAAGATGTGACCTGCCCATTGCCAATTTAGCTTGCTAATTCGGCGGGCTATGACGGCAACTTTTGTTCGTTTTTTATCATATGATACAATAACTGGATCTTGGTTAGATTTATTCACAGCAGTTGTCGACGTCAAAATTTTATACTAATGACTTAGATTCCGACGAAGAGGCCGTTTCCGCTAGTGCGGAAAGAACGGCAACAAAACAGCACAGCGATATTTTCTTTAATGATACAACTTTTAATATAAACATAATTTATTATTATTAGATATATATTTTTCATTTTTTTTTAATAACTACTTGCTGTTACCAAACGGTCCTGACAGCTTTATCGCGTACAGCGGGCAAGCGTTCATGGAGGTCTGAAGGGGAGGTCTATGTCCAGCAGTGGACGTTATACGGCTGAAATGATGATGGTGAGATATTTATTATATACGGACTGAGCATACATTGCGATGTCGCAATTTACTTAACATTAACAATCATTTTCATTAACAAAACTAAATAAATAAGTCCTCAAATGTAAAAAAAAATATTTATGACAAAATAATAGTTTACGAGACTCAAGCGATAATATTACTTAACAATTTTTATACTTTATAGAAGAAGAATTAACTATGAAATATATATAAATATAATATTTTATAGTTATGATAGCGTATGACGTCAAAATAAAACACAAAATGGAAAAGAAACATATTTATTTTAATTATTATT
>DWCF01002955.1:0-21615 GCA_018230265.1 Delias oraia | reverse complement strand
AGAGTAATAGCCAGGACCCGTCATTTTAAGATCCCAAAACCTCTATTAGCGAGAAACTGAAACCTCTGTAAGAGAGAATCGTTTATCCCTCATGGACGTCCGTAAGTGAGACTGCTACTTATTTATACCTCCATAAGCGACAGTGGAGCTTTATTCATTTGTTTATTTAGGAGGAACTATAGCTACAACAAAAATTACATCGTGCATGAATTTTGTTACATTTTCGTAAGCATGTTGAAACTCGGGTTAGTGAGAAACCTCTATAAGTGAGAATGAGATTGTGCTCCCTTCAACTCTCGCTTAACCAGGTTTGACTGTATAAGTAAACGTCCGCCTGGTGTGGCTGTCATAGGTAATAATGATGATAACTCATATTTATCATTCTTACTCTAAGATTTTATACATTTTAAAATTAACAATCGTTTCAAAAGTTAAATATAATTGAAAATTCAAAGCAAAATAAAGTATAATAAAAAATACAAATTTTTAGCCTAAAATAATAAAACTGTACATAATAGCTTACGCCATACAATAAACGGTGGCTCAAGGATGCTAAAACTTTCGAGCTATTGTCTCTAACAGTATCAATACACAAAATATTGTACAAACCGTGTAACATACCGTGAAATACAGTGTATAATAGACCTTTTGGTATCGTATAGCGGACAACAGAGCCGATGGATCTCCTATAAGGTAAGACAACACCGTCGCTGATGAACAACCATACCACTGTCCACGCATTGGTTGTGTTGCCGCCTTTTTTACACCGCTTAAGCGGCACTTTTTTAATTGAGATGCTGACAAACATCTGCAGCCTCATAATCTGGCGAGACGAAATTTATAACGCAAGGTATTATCCTGATCAATTTGATTTTTTACTATCAATAGTTAATATTAATTTTTTGATAAAAAGATTTGCTCGATTCGTTCAGAGCTTATGTTACAAATACGACAATTTAAAGGTTTAAATTCCTTCTAAAAAAGATTCTTTGTTATAAAGGTTTTGTTTAAAAACTTATATACTTCTTACATGTTAGTATTTAGCTGAAAAAGACTGTATAAGATAAAAGTGGCCTTTTCCATGTGGCAACTAATCACCGGTTCCCGGGCGTCGGTTTCCGTTTCCGGTCGCCGGATATGACGTCATCTAATAAGTAGTTTTATCCAATTCAACTGCCGCTTCTACCCTATAAGCTCTACTTATGTGTTATGATGAAAGACGTACAATAAATTGTTCTGATATCCTTCTTTATTACTATCACTCAACTATATATACGTTGTCCGTTTATTCAAGATTTTTCCATCCTTAAAAATCAAAATGAAAATATACTTTCTTGATAAAAAGAAATAGAATTAAAGGTTTGATTATAACATAACACGCAAAAAAATTATTTATAAAATACTTTCAAAGCTCTATACGCAATTTTCTATTACAATTTTTTAATATTAAAATTTCCAATAGAGACGTAATTGGCGGCATGCCGTATCACGCTGCTGAGTCTGATCAAATAAATTGGACGCGGTGAGAGTCTTGGATTCATTTTAAGCAAATTACCCGAAGGTTTTATTGAGTCTTAAATAACTTTTCGTCAACTTATTACAAAATTTATAGAGATAGGTCTGTTAAGACGTTTTGTACTAAACCACTCATTCAATTCATAATATATATGGGATATATTACATATTCGACATATTCTAATGTCTCAAACTTGTAACCTAAAATATATTCTTAAGGATCAGAAGCTAACTTATTTTTTAAAAAGAAATAAGTTACAAAGATGCGAGATCCTCTGTTCAGCCAGCTACCTATAATCTGTATGCTACCTATAATATTATATTAAACTTAAAAATATAAATAAATTAAATGTCGCGTTGTTTGTCCGCAATGAACTTTATCATCTCAATAACATTGAAACTATACAATAATTACGTAAATAATTACATAATAAAAACTCACTCTGCGATCTGTGTTTCGCAGAGTGAGTTACTTACTATATAAGAGAGTGAGTTATAACTAACTCTACGAAACACAGTTTGCAGAGTGAGTTACTGTGCTTGAGCGGCAGTGACCTCTTACAATAGTAGACACCCACCTGCCCCGTTACTCGCTATAGCATAAAAAAACAATGAAGGATTATTGATTTTATGAAATATTTCTATTCAACATAAGTACAAAAATGCAGAGCTCCTTAAACGTCCAAATCACACTACCACCGGTTCCAAGCTTGTAAGTTTACTGAGAAGAACCGGCGAAACAAACTCGATGGGGTGTAATTTTTTAGACTTCCATAAGATACTTAAGTATATTATAAAAAAAAATCTATGAGAATGCCTGGCATGAACATCTTATTCCCAAGGCGTGACATCATTTACAAAATCACTAACACTGTAGTAGGCTTTATTATAATACTATCAAAATCATATAAAAATTACAAAAGTCATATTTAAATTAAAAATGAGATTACAAATGATTGTCTATGGCCTTATTTTTCGTAGTTTCAATATACCGCATCTAAATCACAGAATACTCAGCTTTAAACGGTACTTGTACTGTGTTTCGTAGAGTGAGTGAGGATATCGGAGGCCCTAAAGTGCCGCTTCAGTGGCGTAAAAAGCCAACAATATAACCAAAGCGTGGGCTGTGGCGGGGTTGGTGATGAGCGGCGATGTTCTCTTACCATATAGGAAATCCACCTGCTCCGTTGTCCGGTACACTATAAAAATACCAAAACATACATTGTAATAAAAGCACAATAACAGAGCTGGCAGATGATGAAAATATAATCTAAACGATAAAAGACAGACCGCGTCGCGTTTATCCAACAATCAAAATTGTCTGTAAGATTTATGTCATTCTCGCGCCGAAATGAGAAGTTATTGTGGACGTTTCTGACGTTTTTATGTAATTTAAAATGCTCGTGCACATTTTACACACTCTACGTGTAAATAAATATAATCTAAGTAAATATAATTATATTTTATCTTAAATGCAATTTATAATAAAACGCTTAACGAAGATATATATGAATGAAATCATTATTGTTATGAATTTGTCAACAGATAATAAAAGTTGATTTAATTTTGTAATGAGGTTGTGGAGACACAGTAAATTTGAATAGGTAAATTTATCCATGGTAGAAATAGGCTAAAGCGTTTGCTGACGCTAACTGCTAATCAATTTGCCAAGCTTATTTTTTTAATGATTATTTTTTTTAAATGAAAATTGTGAGGCAAATTAGGAACTGGCGGTGTTCTCTTACCATATAGGAGACCCATGCTCAATTGTCCGCTATAGAATAAAAAATAATAATAATCAATTAATTGCAAACACTTACCTACCCTTGCTTTTTTACAATCGTATTCTGGATTACTTAAAGAATAAAATATAATGAGATTAACGCTATCAAAAGATAATTTATAAAATCTTCATAAGGCTTTGAATTAAATAAATATTTAATTAAAATACAGAACAATACTAAACGAACAACAAAGTTATTATTTTTATTCTATATAAGGAAAAATCTGCTTGGAGAATATTTTCATTTCCACAAGTGATTTTTATTGTGACGTGTAACAGAGATAAAGAGATCTAGTGACTTTAATATATTATGTCTCACAAGACAATTCGTTTTGAAACCTGAGTAATTTTTTATATTTAAATAAAACTTTTGTTTTGTTAAAAGAAAACATTTTAAAAACATCCTCACAGAGATAAAAAAGAATAGTTTTTAAGAAAATATATCTATACAGTTCTGAAAATTATTTTCATGAGAAACTATTTTTACCACATTTCAATCACACGTCAAACCTACCATTACCTGTACCTGACATTTTTAGTGTTCACAGAAAAGATTGCCTACTTTTTTAAATATATAATATTTTAAATAATGTTTAATTATTCTGAATCTGAATGAAAAGAGAAAGAAAGATCTTTAGACTATATATTTATATTTCGAAAAAGGTTTATTTATAAAAAGTTTATTTTTTATGGTATAGCGGACAACGGGGCAAGTGGATCTTCTTTATGCTAAGAAAACACCGCCCTCCAACAACCGCGACATAGTCCACGCTTTGTTTTGTCGGCTTTACACGCCGCATAAGCGGTATAAATTCAAGGACCTCTGATATCCTCACTCACTCAGCGAAACAATACACGTTCCGTTTCCGGCGGAGTCTTCTGTGAGACCGTTGTATAACTTTGGACTCTCTCGCATGGCTGCCCCATAGATGCGACAATGTTAAGACACTCGCCCAGCCACTGCCAAGCATTCCATAGACCTAATAAATTATAAATTAAATTATAATTTTCCGGAAAGGTTTTCGAACCCGATTCCTCTTACTTCATTAGACTTATAAAACCACGTAGCTACGAGGCTATCAATTAACTTTGTTTTATTCTGACTTTAAATAAAAATTTAACTTTAGTAATGTCTTAGACTCTGTAGATATATAACAAAAAATCTGTATAAAGTAGAAATAGACTTTAGAATACCTGAGTGGAATAAAGTCGTGTTCCTTGTTAGTATTCGTGGTTTAAGGGCTAAAAGGGATATTCAAATGTGTTACATTTAAAATTTAAATGACGTTCCATACGAACACGTGTCAAAGGTGTATAGTTTTTAATTTCATTAGCAGGGAGGAATCCCAGTGAGTTGTAATGTCTTAATTTGTTCCATTGTTGCGTATTTTTTTATTTTTTGGTAACCCACGTTTTGGTTATTTAGTTGGCTTTTAAGCCGCTTAAGCTGTAGTGGGTCTCCGGTATCTGCGCTTTCTCAGCCAAACAAGTACTATTTCATATTGGTATTCTATAAGCCTGTGGGATCACTCCAGAGGAGTTGATTTAATTAGTACGTCATGGCCCTCCCACGGGATAAACAGTATTAAGACACTTCAGTGTCAGCGAAATTTGATGAAATATATACAGACTGGGGATCAAAACGGCGTACTCTTGGCGACACGAGCTACATGTGGACAATGGCTACATGTAGATGGCTACATGGATGGATACAATGGCTACATGTAGACTAAAATCTACATGTAGCCATTACTGGGACCATATAATTATATACACTCAGAAGAATAAAACAGGATGCCGATCGGTACAATTATATTTACACTACTCATTGATAAAATATTCATTGATTTGAGTTTACAAACTTAATGAATTTTCAC
Source organism: Delias oraia (assembly GCA_018230265.1). Classification (NCBI taxonomy): domain Eukaryota; kingdom Metazoa; phylum Arthropoda; class Insecta; order Lepidoptera; family Pieridae; genus Delias; species Delias oraia. Next base: position 16,440 of record DWCF01002955.1, on the reverse strand, counting down.
TTTACAATACAAGCACGACTATTGACAAATACAACAACATTACGGGAAACGTTCTAGAAGAGAAGTCTACAGCGTGAAAGCACGACGGTTAAAGAGAGTGAGCCAGGTAGTCGGCTGCTTATATGAGACAGGGACAGGGCGGCGTCGGAGGGAAGATCCGATGTCTTCCAGATGGTAGGTAACAATACATATAATCAATTCAAATGCTATATTAAAACATGTTCTTAAAAAAAATAACATTTTCCTCGATTACAATAGAGAGTCGGAAATAGCAGTGGAAGCATAAAATTTGATCCGGTCAGAATCTGTATCAATTCTTTTAAATTATTGGGAACCGGACATTGAAATGCAAAGTAGGTTAACAGTCGTTGAACTTTTTTATTAGTATCCATTTTTCAGCGTTTCTTATATAAGTTGGCCTACTCTTAAATAAATATAGTAAATATCGTATTATATATATATATTATTTCTATATATAGATTACCTGTGGGAGAGCCATGCTGAAGCATATGCTGACGTATTAATTGGGCCGGCTTGTCTGAAGTGATACCACGGGCTCACAGAATACTCAGCGTAAATCGGTATTTATACTGTGTTTTCCAGAGTGAGTGAGAATATCGGAGGATCTTAAAAGTGCCGCTTAAGCGGCGTAAAAAGCCGTCAAATGCGCGGACTGTGGCGCGGTTGTTCATGAGCGGCGGTGTTTTTACCATATAGGAGACCCACCTGCTCCGTTGTCCGCTATATAAAAAAAAATATTAAATATAACTAATATGTTTATTATTGTTTTTCATCTATGGTTAGCGGAAATCGACACATCATTTAGACTCATATACAATAAGCGTACGAACTTCAAGCCTAAATAAATCATACGTTGACAATATAGAATATGTCAAAATCAAAGTGACAATCTAGTTTTCAGACAAATACGGTCTAAGGAGGTTTTTGTTTCAATCATTACTTTAGTTAGTTTCAAAGATTTAAAAGATTGAATAGTGGATTTGCATTTTTTTTCAAATTTTTTTCCTTAATAATAAATTTTAAATCAGGCCTACATACTTGTCCCTATAATTATAAAAAACAGGAAAATTTTCAGAGAAATTTGAAGAACTATGTCAATTTCTATACATTACTAGGGTCACATTTTACTTTACACTTAGACAAGAAACTCGTATGAGTGACATTTGGAAAAATATCCAGACGCATTACTTCTACATTTAGAACAATAGATGGGGACGACTATTGTAAACTCCGTGCAGCTGTAATATGAAAAGTTTCTCGCACAAAACGCCACTTTTCCAAGTTTTCTGTGAAAGCAGAGCAAGTTTTTCACGAGAAAGATTTTTTAACTAAGATTGTTTATCTAGATCACCAAATAAGTTTGATAAGACTATTTATACTTAGCGTAATATTCCTTACGGAGGTCCTTGCTTTTCTTTTGAGGTGTAACGAAGGAGTGTAATTCCACTCTGCGAAGCTAAGTGTCTTATAAGCCTACGACGAAGAGAGAGATATCGGGTTCAGATTCGGGTCGCCACAGTCCGCGCATTGATTGTTTTGCCGACTTTTTACGTCGCTTAAACGGCATTTTTAAGAGCGATATCCTCACTCACTCTGCGAAACGCAGTGCAACCGTTGAGTTTCTGAGTATTCTGTGAGCCCGGGCATCCTTTCAGACGAGACGGCACAATTAGTGTGTCAGCGTATGCTTCAGCGTGGCTCTCCCACGGGTGCGACAGTATTAAGACAGTCGCCCGGCCACTGGCGAGTCCTTTCAGAGATCGAATAAATTATAAATTAAATTATAACTATCCGGACTGATATTCGAAGCCGATACCTCTCGCTTCATGGTACACATTTAAACCCATTAAGGTACGAGGTTCTCTGTATGTGTGGTCCAGAGATGATGACATCGCGGACTCCCATCGGCGTCCCCCACTCGAGGACCCTCGGGAGACCTCGGACTACACTCGCAAATTGGCATAAAGGATACCATAGTGTCGGCTCCATTGCCCGACAAACAATAAAAGATATAAAAACAACAACAGAATCAAGTTAGTTTGATGGTTCCTTGATACACAGTGAATTGCAGTCAGGATTAAGATGGATGAGATTTATCAATGGCAAGCACGTGGAAGGCGTGCTGCGGTCATTGACCCTCATCGATCCAGCAAACTAGGTCAGCCGGTCTCCGAGTTCATACTGTCTGCTATAGACAACGGTGGTACTAATCGATTCGATAGTCTTGAAGTCATTTTATTAACTTAATAAACTATCCATTCATAAAGAAGCTATAACTTATATAAGAAGATGCGTTTTTAATATATTTATTGTAATCTTACGAGGGCCTTGTAGCTAAGTAGTTTAATATGTATACCATGAATCGAAAGGTTTGGAATTCGAATCCCGGTCCGGACAATTATAATTTAATTTATAATTTATTCGGTCTCGGAAGGACTTGAAAGTGGCCGGGCGAGTGTCTCAATACTGTCCCACCCGTGGAGTTATGCTGACGCACTCATTGAGCCGGCGCGTCTGAAATGATACTACGGGCTCACAGAATACTCAGCGTGAAACGGTAGTAGATCTTCAAAAAAAGTGCCTTCCTATAGCTAAAAAGCCAGTAATGCACCCGAGATCAAGCAAGGACTGGGGTGTGCATGGGTGAAGACCGCTTATCCTAGATGTCTTCTGCTCTTGGCTTTATTTTTTTTATTCATAAAATAAGAGACCAGCGGCACCAATGAGCAACCGTGTCACAAGCCGCGCTTTGCTTGTGTAGCCGGATTTATGCGCATAATTTCACGGCATACCGATATCATAACATAGAAAAACAGCATAAATTTAACAAAACAATATACGTTCTGTTAGATCATACGATTAGGTGATATATCAGCTTTAAGTTTTACTAAAACTTTGGTAAAAGCTCTTCCGCTAAGACGTATCAGATTCTTGAATAAATTATCCTTCTCGCAGAAGGCTTACTGGGATTGTGTTCTACGTAAGTTCTTAGTGTAAGCTATCACTATATATATGGCTTAGTATGTTTTACTATGCGTAAAAAAACACAATTTTTCTTTAAAATAGTAGCTATACCTAAATAAATTCCCTGTATTTAGCTGTAGTTCAAAATTTTAAAATTGTGCACATAGTGTAAAGAAACTAAAATTTGAATGTATCTTGGTATATTTTTTAACTTTAGCGTGTTCTTAAACAGAATATGACATAAGTGGCATTCATAAGTGATCACGCACAGATTTTATGAGAACAACGATCTTTTTGAAGGCAGAAGAAAAATTTGTGCCAAGGTTCGATGTTTGTTGTTCCACAAATAGGCGCTTTTTAAGGCATTTAGAGCAGCGCACCACCACTTAGCTGAATCAGATTCCTGCAGAGATATTTCTAAACCAATACGTATTGGGAAACTTCAAAAATAGAGTGTAACTATCAACGTAGTTTAAAGGCCGGCAACGCACCCGCGGCCCTGCAAGGGCTAGAGGTGTCTGAGAGCCGCTTAAGTCTGCCTCCTACTCGTTTGCTACCGTTTCCATAAAAAAGTGACAATTGAATCAATTTACGAAGATTACTTAAAATAAAGTATGCATAGATATATAAAAATATAAATTGTTTGTTTTTTCCATTTCTATGTAGGTTTTTGAAATGTATACCTTTAACATTCGTTTCGTTCGGCGTCTGAATTGCTTCCATGTTATATAAAACCTTTTCTAAGGTAATATAAAAATATTAATTTCCGGAAATCTAGAGCACGTAAATATATATTATATATAAAAGTCTATCATTGAAATAATTATGATAGATTAACAAAAATATATCGTGTATATTAAGTTCTCGTGTCACGGTGTGTGCTGCTAAACTCCTCCAAAACAACTTGACTGAATTTTATGAAATTTTATGTGCTTATTATGTAGATATGTGAATTAGTCAAAATTTAATATAATCACAAAAGTTAGGGGTGGTCCAAAAATAAATTGTATTTTTTGTACAATATATTTCCTTTTCATCAGATAATTTTTATCTTTCTAACATCAATACCTATTTCTAAATTCTTATAAAAGTATTTTAATAATTAATACAAAACAATATTTGCTAGTCAGTTAAATAAAATATATTATTTCTCTATACCTTATTCAATTGAGAAAAACTTACGGTTTTAATATTCACACATAAGAAATTGTTACGCCAAATGATTTATTTAGCTATTTTATTTATACATCGGTGTTTTTGATGAAGATATTCTAAAACATAAATACTATGAAGCCGTATCATTGCTCATCATCACTGCTCTGTTTCACTTAACTCACAAAACTAAACTCCAATAATAGTTTCTATCACTTACCGAATGTGATTCAATAAAATTGTCATACAAATGTGATGAGAAACCGCGCTCTATAACTTACACGAAGCCAAAGTAATTGAAGTCGCGTCGTAAATACGTCTCTTTAAGACGATATCCAAATTTTATTCCTCGTTCCTCGCACTCAATACATTAATGGAGTACGTGATTTTTAAATGCATTTTCCTGTATTGAAGTGATAAAAATAAACTTAAAAGATAAGAAACAAAATAAAATATTTAAATAGACTGTTTTTAATTTAACACTGAGTTTTTAATATTTGATTAACATCTTAAGTATTTAATAACATATAAAATTTGTCTTCAACAGCATGAGTTCATAATAACAACGTGAAATAGTACCTGAGCTGTGTTTCGCTAATTTAGTGAGAAATCTCATTACGTTTGACATCTGTGTGGCTGTAAAAAGCGGTCAACACAACTTAACAATTTGGAAAAGTATTTTATTAGTATGTTTTGTTTGTTTGAAAAGTTAATACTTAACTTATAATTATATATTAAAATACTGCATGAGAAATAATTACGACTAAATAATAAAGTCAATACGACTTGGGAACCTTCAAAAACGAGCCGGCAACGCACCCGCAGCACTGGGCAACACAGGGATGTCCATGGGCGGAAGACCGCTTATCCTAAATGCCGCCTTATTGTTTGCTACCGTTTCCATAAAAAAATTAAATGAATTTAAAAAAGTATTAATACATTGTTCATCATATTTGAGTACCCAAAATACTAGCTGAAGTGGTGCGTAATTGCTATAATTGTATTAGCGCCATAACCATTTGGCCGGAAAATGCGCAGGTTTGGAGTTTTCAGAACTGTCAACTATCCCGCCGATAATAATATTAAAGTTCCGTACGGTTTAGTTTAAAATAAAATCCAATAAAGCCTACTGAGAGCCTCGTAGCTTAATGGTTTTAAAAGTGTACCATAAAGCGAGAGGTATCGGGTTCGAATCCCGGCCCGAATAATTATAAATTATAATATATTCGGTCTCTGGAAGGGCTTGACAGTGGCTGGGCGAGTGTCTTAATATTTTTGCACCCATGGGAGAGCCATGCAGAAGCATACTCTGGTGCATATAGGCCGGCTACTCAGCGTGAAATGTTACTTGTTTCTCAGAGTGAGTGAGGATTAACTCTAAAAAATGCCATTTAAGTGGCGTAAAAAGCCGGAAACACAATGCGAGGTCTGTGACCCGGTTGTTCATGGGCAGCGTTGTTCTCTTACCATATAGGAGACCCACCTGCTTCGTTATTCGCTATAGAATAAAAAAAGTGCGTATTCCTTGAATATAAATGACTACACTTCCTGAATGAAAGGGCAAGGTTTTATGTGATTGTACATAGTTATATGTGTTGAGCTATAATGAATGGGGAAGTTTATGAATCTTAGGTATTTTTTATTTTTCTTCTAGGAAAATAAAAAATACCTATAATATATAATATAATATAATATAATAAATAATATAAAAATAAGTAGGAGTCTAGGAACTGTAGTGGGGGAAATTCAGGCAAACCGTATTTTCGATAACCTACTCGAAATACATATGTTTGTAGATGTACGCAATAATGGTATTTTGGGTTTTGAAATATGTTATTATAAAAAACATCAAAGAAAATTTTAACTCATTATTAAATATGTAAAATAACTTTTTAACATATAATTTATTTTCTTTATCTTTAAAAATAAATTCACGACAGGTAATTATTCAATTTAAAGGCAATGTGACTTTTAATTATAAAAATAGCTTTTATATATAATAACAATTTTTTTCGTATAACGAGCTACGGAACGGTCACGCTGGACATGGATAACCTCGCCACTATGCAAACTTTGGTTGTGTTGCCGGCTTTTTACGTCGATTTTGCTGTATAATTTTAAGGACCTACAATATCCCACTTCAATATACGAAATACATTTTACGCTTGTCTTTTGAGAGCCCGTGGTATCACGGATGAGCCGGTCCAATAAGCCGCGCGATACCCCTTTTTTATTTTATCTTTATAATTTTTGTGTATCTTATTTTCTTTGTTGTTTTGCTGTGTTGAATTGATAAACTTTAAATAATAAAAAAATTGCGTTAGTATGGCTTTACCACAGGAAAGACAGTGTTAAGACACTCGCCCAGCCATTGTCAAACCCTTCGAAAGACCGAATTAATTATTAATTTTATTCAGACCAGAGCCAATCTGGGTACCTCAACTTGACGGTATCTTGCTTTGGAAGTTATTAAACTAATAGTAATTTGCCAAACTCGTGTATTGACGAAATATCAATTATTTAAAGTAAACAATATTCAATATAATAAATTTAATTGTTAAATATAACAATATTTAACTGCTATTTGCAACCAAATTAAGTCACCCAGTTAAATACATTATAATTATCTAAGTATTTTTAAACCGATAAATCTGTAATATATGTAATCAATCATCTCTATGTCACGGTCCTATTAAAATGACCTATTATGATGACACGATTAGCAGCTCAGGTAAAATCGTCAAAGGAAAATAGAAATACTTGATCTGAACGCGGCCTTGACCTTAGTGTTTTTCATAGTGGTGTCATGGCAATGTAATGGCATGGCAATATACTTTATGCTGGAAGCCCATTTCAGTTTAGAACAAAATTTTAATAAACTATCATTGTTTTGCTTGTGAGTAACACTATAAAATGGGTCTTACGAAGTCTTACGACAACGGAGCAGGTATGTCTCTTATTAGAAAAAAGAACACACTAACAACCGCGTAACAGTCCACTCCTGAGCTGTGTTGCCGGCTTTTTATGCCACTTAAGCGGAATTTTAAGGACCTTTGATATTCTCACTTACTCAGCGAAATACAAATGGAATAACCGTTTCAAGTACAACTATCATTTCACGTTGAGTATTTACTTTTATATTACATAGGTATTTCCAAACCAATACGACCTGGGGGTCATAAAAACGCTTACATAATAATAAAAGGCTGGCAACGCACTCCCGTCACTCAGGAGCTGCGGGTGTCCATGGATGGACCCCTTATCCTAGGTGATCCTTACGCTTCTTTGCCTTCCTATTTCCATTTTAAAAATGAAATAAAAATAATTTTAATATTGGTTATAAACACGATTAATTAAGCCCATAACTAATTGTACAAACAGACGCTAATGATTCACAGTTTTACTGTACGTATCACGCCATGTCCTTTATATTACTATAAACGAGTAATATCGTCAGTTGATAAGATGGCGTCGAAAGCTAAACTCACGTGTAATATACTTATCGTAACAGTTGTGATTCTTCTCTCTAATTTAATTCGATTAACTATAAACCATGATGCCAAACTATCTCTAGGATATCCCAAAGACAGTTTGCTGAATTTCACTAAGCTGACCAGTGAGTACGGATATTTATCTGAAGAACACACTGTTATTTCAGAAGATCAATATTTGTTAACAATATTTAGAATTACACAAGGCAAACACTGTAAAGGAAATATTAAGAAACCACCAGTAATTCTCATGCATGGTCTACTGCAGAGCTCAGACGCCTGGTTGGACGCCGGACCAAGTGCTGGCTTAGCTTATCTTCTTGCTGATGCATGCTATGATCTGTGGGTTGGGAACCAAAGAGGTAATAACTATGCTAGAAGACACATGATATACAATCCAGATGTAGATGCTGAGTTTTGGGACTTTTCAATCGACGAGATTGGGCTTTACGATATCCCAGCTACAATTGATTACGTTCTTAATTATACCAACGTCCAGAAGTTGAACTATGTGGGATATTCCCAAGGTGCAGGTACATTTTTTGTAATGTGTTCTGAACGGCCAAACTACTGCGAAAAGGTGAATATTTTAATTGGTTTAGCCCCGGCTGCGAGACAGACGTACTCAAAATCTGTATTATACAGACAAGCATGTACTACTTTCGCAGCAATGGAACATATTATACGAGGTGTCAACTTCCAGGAGATCTTTGCCAAGGGAGATGTTAGCCAGGAAATGCTTGGATATATTTGTCAGATGAGTTCGTTGGCGGAATCCGTATGTGGTAGAGGAATACAGCTATTTGACTCCTTCCATCCCGAATCTATAGCTAATACAACGATTCAGGTGCTGTTTGGACATTTTCCTGCTGGAACGTCTATTCATAATATGGCTAGGTACGGGCAAAGTATGTTGACAGATAAATTTCAGAAGTTCGATTATGGTAAAAATAAAAATTTGTTGAAATTTGGTAGTGCTTTGCCACCAGAATTTAATTTGAAACATGTGACGGTTCCCGTAGTTATAATGTATGGACAAAATGATCACTTGGTTGATCCGAAGGATATAGATTGGCTAGTGGAACAGCTTCCGAATGTGGCCAATGTGATCAAGGTAGCTGATCCACTTTGGAATCATTTTGACGTGATTTACAGTCGGTATACCGGTGATTTGATTTTCCCAACAGTGAATAAATATTTGTTAAAATATAGTACCATTTGAACACCTCGAGTGTAAAAGTTCTAGTCAAACATTTAGTTCGGAGTATATATAGGTGATTTAAAAATGTATTATTAATATATTGAATAAGATATTTATTTTTTGTAAATAATTGAATTATTTCTAAATAAATGTTGTAATAAGGCGTATGTAATAATAATAATAATAAGGCCTATGTCCAGCAGTGGACTTGATGAAGAAATGTTGTGTTTGTCATATAAAAATAACATAATATAGCAAATATGATACAATAATATTGTGTTTATAATAGAAATTTAAATTCTACCTTATTTCGCTGTGATAGTAAATATATTATTTTCCAATAGTATTATTATTTGGATAATAAAATAATATTATAGTTATATAATTTATATATATAGAAATATTATAACAATACTTTATTTAAATATTACTTAAAATGAATGGCATCATCTTGTTAGTGACATCATTTTTTATTTTTGTGAAAATTATTGTGTATATGTGTGTGTACAATAATAGTTTGCATAAAATAAATTTATTTATAAATATAGCAATATTCTACGTAGTATTAGTTTATTAAGGAAATCTATTTCAGTATATATGATCTTTAAAATTTATCATGCTATTTCTTGAACGTAGTCAAGTCACAAAGACATAAGGAAATGTCTGTTTGCTTATAATAGTAACGTTTACTTTACTTGTTTGAATACATTTAAAACTGCTTACTCGAAATTTTGTTTATAATAAAAGTATCATAATTTTTATATTTTACTATCTCAACTTAGTTAATATTGAACTTCTTAGTTAATATTGAATTAATAAAAAAATAATAATAATATTCCTTTTATAAAAACACTTTGAATTGAATATCATCATCAGCCTACCAAATCCATTGCTGGACACAGGGCTACCCCAAAGACGCCCACCTATTACGATCTTGAGCAATTTGGTTCCAGCGCTTGCCCGCGACCTTCATGAGATAGTCTTTCCATCGAGCGGCGGGCCCACTCTGCGTTTTCCGGTACGCGGTCGCCACTCGAGAACCTTTCTTTCCCATCGGTTGTCGGTAAATCGGTGTCTTTGAATTGATATATACATCGAATGAAATAACACTGTAATAATTATATAATTTAATTATTTTAGTGCTAGTAAAAAATTTGGAAGAAAATACTTTTTCTGTTGTTAATCTTTACGAAGTTGGAGCATTTTCCGTCCCTGAATAAATTTTAAGGATATATAGTTTAAGAAGGTGGCATTAGAAAAGTTTGAACTGTCGTTTTATCTTGAATCTTTTTAAGTTCTACGCTATAATGCTTTTTTATTTCATGAGAACCTTCTCCTCGTAATAACAAATACAACAAAAAAATTAAATTGGTAATATCGTCACCAATATGTTCTTTGAAGTAATTATTTTTTAAAACCCTTTATATTCAAACTAAAAATTTAAATATATATTAACATATAGGATTACCTACAGATTTAGAATCATAACTCAACATTGTGTAAATAAATATTGAAAGTCATATACGAACCGCCGTTAAAAATAAAAAAGCGGTTATATTAAAGTTAAGATTAAGAGAAGGTTTTTAAAAATAAGGAAATATCATTTACTTTTTACAAATATAAAAATAATTTCAGTAAGCAATAATATGAAGTATTTTAAAAGTGATCGTAAATTTAATTAACAATATATGATATCATAGTCAAAATACGTTAACCTACGTCATTAACTTGGTTGAGTATGAAAGATTATTTCTAAGTGTAAAAACGCAACATTTGTTTAACTCCTTTAAACCTCCTTTTTCTGTTAAAATATTGTATTTTCTAATTTAATAAATGCCGATGCAATCAGTAATAAACTTATCGCCTTTTTTGTAGCTACAGATTTTTTTTCGTGAAATAGTAGAAAACGTACTCCTGTACGTTCACCTTGCTTCACCTAGGATAAGCGATAATTCGCCCATGGACACCTTTGCAAGGCCGCGGGTGCATTGCCAGATTTTAAGGAGTAAGTACGCTCTTTCCTTGAAGGTTTACAAGTCGTATTGGAAATACCGTTGCTGAAACATGATTCTATAGAGTGGTTGTGCGGAATGAAATGCCTTAAAAATACTCAGTTGTGGTACGACAAACATAAAAATATTACATATTTATTTCGTATTAAGTTTTCTTCTGTTTTTGGTTTAGAAAATTTGCAGTTACTAATAGAGAATTCACTTATTAAAACTACTAATTTGTACGTTATGATAAATAATATATATATTTTTTATATTTTATTTTTATTATATTTTTTTGCTCGGAACCTTTATATTTTCAAAATATGAAATAATTAAAATGTGCTATAAAAATAAGAGATCTTGCTTGATAACTTCCTGGTCAGTGCGCCATCTGCGAGTTGGAAATATTAATCCTCAACAATTCTTGGAACAAGCATATTCGAAAAACCAACATATTAAAAACATTACCCTCAATTTTTACACATACAAGTTATATATGTTAATACTCTATGTCAACTATCTCCATAACAAATTTCATAAAAATCTGTCTATTCCTTCTTAAGTGATATATTATATTATATAGTATATATATATATGACGTAAATCACATAATTTTATCTCGAATGAATAAATTACGTCAGTTTTTCCCGGTCAAAGGCCAGTTTCTTATGGTTACATAAATTTAAATATATATAGCGTGTTTTTTATCATATATATGTACATACTAATTATATCATTTGACTTTCCGCCTTTGTAATTATCCTTACCAAAATAAATAAGAATATCAGCGATGCCTAGGCTTAGGGTCTAGACTACATTAAATTAGTAAGTTGATTCAAGGCGCTTGTGTATTCATGGGAGGTTTTTTTACCTTAATCACCACGCTTGGCAGGCGGGTTGGTGATCGCAGAACATCTGCTGTATACGGAAGGGCACTGGTGCCCACCCTCCGGTGAAAGGTCCATTAGTCGCCTCTTACGACATCCCATTTGGAAGATTGGGAGTGATTCTATTCTGATCCGGTAACCTCTTTCTTATTTGATTTCTATTATATATATAAAACTTCGTACGAATAATTCTTCGTAAAATGCACGAAAACAAATTTGTGGCATTAATGGAACTTCCAAAATATATAGTTCTAATAAAATGCAGAGAATTTATTTTGATGAAAACAGAATAATTTTCAATTATATTTACCATATGTAAAAGCATAAATAAAGGTGGTAATAAGATCTATGACAAACTTAAGACATTATTAATAAACTGACGTAATTAACTTAATAATCCAGTTATTTTGCTTTTGTTATGCCATGAATAGATGGCTTCATTTTATGCAAAAAATTAAGGAAATAGACTTATATATAAATCTATAAATACAGCAATTAAACTGTAAGATTAAATTGCTTTCACTGTTCTTCTAATGAGGCAATTAACATAGTTTCACTGTAATATTTACCAAAATATTCTATTTGTTCGGATGACAAGGCAGGGCTTCTCAATGGCAAGAGACCCGTCTATGTGCCGTCGCGCCGGACTTTTACTCAGCCTGAGCGGTATAATTTCAATTAGAGAAACCCTGTATAAATTACCAGTGAGAGAGCCATGCTGAAGGATGTGCTGACGCTCTAACTTAGCCGGCTCGTTCGAAGTGATACCACGAGCTGACAGAATACTCAACGTGAAGCGTTACTTGTACTGTTTCACAGAGTGAGTGAGGATATCGTAGGCCCTTAAAAATATCCGCTTAAGTGGCGTAAAAAGTCGGCAACACAACCAATGCGTGGCCTGTGGCGCGGTAGTCCATGGGCGGAGCTGTTCTCTTACCATATAGTAGACCCACCTGCTCTACTCTGCTATACTATAAAATAATTCACGCTGAGTATTCTGTGAGTTCGTGGTATCACTTCGGACGAGCCGACCCAATTAGTGCTTCAGCATATGCTACAGCATGGCTCTCCGACAGGTGAAAATTACTTCTTTATCGATTTTAAGAATTCTTTCACTGACGGATAATAAAAGTCTAGACGGTTACCGAATTATATGCTAATATATAAAGTTACTTCTTCCTAAAGAAATAAATTAGATAAACAGAGTAAAAACAACTTTATCTCACTTATATGTGCTAACAAATAAACTGTGGTCTAGCTTAAAATGCAATATCTAGATTCTAGGTCCTAGAATAGAAGAGGAATTCTCTCCGCCTCACATACTCCACATTCTACCCTGCTTTGCTTATATAGTTTATTGTTTAATTTATTTTTAAATCATTTAACAATTAATTCAATTTTAAAATAACGCTAAATAAAATAAATATGATATTAATTATCATTTATTTTTATTATTTAAGTAAATTTCGTAAAAGACTACTCAGCGTGAGATGTGTTTCGCTGAATGGGCTTAAATATGCCGCTTAAGTGGCGTAAAAAGCCGTTAACACAACCAATGCGCGGACTGTGGTGCGGTTGTCCACGGGCGGCGGTGTTCTCTTACATGTTGGAGACCCTATTCCTTGTCCGCTATATTTTAAAAACAAATTAAAAAATATGATTATTCCTTTTTGATAATAAAAAAGGAATAATCATATTTTATTTTTTTTCATATATCAGTAATTTTAATACAGATTATTTTCTTTTCTCTTTCAAAGCTCATAAAATACTTCAATTTGAAATAAAAACTGTGATTTTTTTAAAATAAAATACTACTATACTACAAAAATACTATACTACAAAAGTCTATAGAATGGTTTAGGGTGTGTACTCAAAAAATTGTCTGCTTTACGACTATGTGTTAACTATGCATTGGTTGCTGGAAGGTTTTTGGGTACCCGTGGTCTTAATTATGTAATTGGAATGCATCATCAAAGCCTATTGCACTCAACGTCTCTACTCATATTGGAATATAAATATAGTATATACAAAAAATACTTATGTTAAATAGTTGTCTAAGCTTAAAATTAAATCAATTTTTGAAGTATTCCTAATTGCGGCCTTGAGTCAAAGGACCTTGAAGGATTCAAACCAATCTATCTTTCAAAGACAAATAGTGGAATGAGAAAGGATTATTTTGTAATTAAGTTTAAATGAAATGTTTAAAGTTGAGTGAACACGCAGATTAAGATTGGATTTATGTCAGTTTAATAAGAGTTTATCCGTTCTCAGAAGCGCCATGACCATATACAATAAAAGAGGAAGTCCTGAAATTTGTTTTTATATAATTGCTTTCTTAGGCGTCTGGAGCAAATTTTATTGCTATCGTCTTCTGTACTAAACTTTAGTTACACTTTTATAAACTTTAACAGTGACATTCAAAAAGCAAAAAAGTGTCTTTGTCAGTGTCCCTTTAATTATATTTCTTATAAATTACTTTTATCGGGGATATAAGTTGTATCATCTTTTGAACTTTGTTTATATTCTCGCTCGATTCTATGTCTTTATTTATGTAAATATCATTACACTTGTTAAATTTTGATCGGTAGTCCCAGATTCCAAAAAATAAAAAGAAGAAGGCAGTTTTAGAACGTTATGCATTCACAAGCACTCATATATTTCGTTTGGTAGCCATTTCGGTCATGTAAGTACGTAAAAACTGAATACGCATGAGTGCATAAATGCCCTTATACTTCTAAATTGTAACAGAACAGATCAATAACGCTTCTATATCTATTTCAATGATTGTATTCGAAATGATAATGGAGGCTCTTCAATTTTTACTGCTTAAGCGGCATAAAAAAGCCAGCAACACAACCGAAGCACTAACGTAGTTGGAAATGGCAATAGCTCTGACTATATAGGACCTGCTCCCTTGTCCGCTATATCATTAAAAAAGAGTCGATTGCTAAATTACATTTCTGGGAGATTCAAATTCGAGACCAATTCGCAACACACAGTTCACCTACTCGACCATTATTTTTTTATTGTTTATCGGACAATTGGAAAGACACCCGTATCACTTAGATGTTTGTTGTTCAACAACTAAGTCTTTTTCAAGGCAGTATCTGCCGTGCACCACCCCTCTGTGGAATCAGCTCCCTACAGAGGTATTCCCAAACCAATACCAATCGAGGACCTTCAAAACTATGCCGGCAACATACCGCTCAGACATTGAATTTCGGAAAATAGCCCGATTCAGTAAACTCTAGGTGAACTGCTCGTTTGCCACCGTTTTCATGAAAAAAACTACAGAACAAACTTTGTATGAGCTCGTAGAAACACTCCAAGCGAGCTGGCCCAATTAGTGGCTTAAAATGCTTCAGCATGGCACTCCCATAGTGGAAAATTCTTCAATAATAATTATATTAAAATGTAAATTGAAACAGTGTAAAAGTTTAAAACCGACCTAGTTAAAGTTGCGTGCCAGGCCGAGTTTAAACTATGTGATAAATTACTTTATACAAAACATAGCTCGCGTGTTAATAAAACCACGTTGACACTTTATTTATGAAGTTTTAAATTATTTTTTCACACCTATTTGCCTGTGTTCCTGACTTTACCTATATTTCTTTTAACTATTTATGAAAATCGGGAGACAAACAAGCATAAGGCTCACCTACGATAGACGGTCCTCCAAAAATAGCCCCTGATGGGTCACAGCTGCGTTAAAAGCCTTTTAGGGACTGCCTTTCTTTGCAGGTTCATAATTTTTATTAAAAAAAAAGGGAAACGTATAAAAAAATTAAATAACATGGAAAATATATAGGAAGATACCTTTATTTTCATAGTATTTTTAGTTCTGCGATTCCTTATTTTCATTACACATCAAATAAAATATGTTTCAAGTCGCTAGCTGTTGATTCAATTTTATGTTTTTATTTTTTATTCTATAGCGGACAACGGAGTAGGGGGGTTTCCTATTTGGTAAGGGACACCGCCACCCATGAACAACCGAGCCACAGAACCGCGCATTGGTAGTGATTCCGGCTTTTTACGCTGCTTAAGCGGCAGTTTTAAGAGCTCACTCTGTGCGAAACACAGTACAAGTATCGTTTCCCGTTGAGTATTCTATGTAACCTCCTGCCCGCTTGCCTTCTTTTTTAAGTAAATATAAAAGCTAAGATTTTTTTTACGTAAGGAATCATTTATGTCTTTTAATGAATTAATCTGATACTATGTATCAATACAA
Source organism: Delias oraia (assembly GCA_018230265.1). NCBI lineage: Eukaryota > Metazoa > Arthropoda > Insecta > Lepidoptera > Pieridae > Delias > Delias oraia. The sequence goes on along the minus strand of DWCF01002955.1, from coordinate 499 downwards.
ATCGGAGGAAAATAAAAAAAATCCAGTGCAGACGGAAGACTAAACAGTTAGTTTGCTAGGAAACCTTTCAATATAACACACTCAATACTGCATATCCAAATAACTTACTGTAATACTATTACTTTTATGCTTAAAACCCCCTAGGTTAGTAAAAATAGTATTAATATAACAAATTATGCTTGGTTAGTAAATCTCATAACTGCATTTACTTTCTTTAAAGTAATTTAACCATGACGAAGCGAATAGCAGTATGGGATAATGCCTGCTTTTAATAGCACTCGGTTATTGGGGAAAACTGTCCGAGGGAAAACGTCGCCTTTGTTCTCGGAAAAACCTCGGACATTGAAAAGAAAATCTTTTAGGAAATTTCCCTTTTATTTTTACGCTCTTAAGAAACATTTTGTATACTATTTCGTGACAGTTTTACAGTGTACATAAAGTTTTTATGATATTATAGAATAAATTAATATTATCAGTTTATTTATATGGTATCTAATAT
>DWCF01002954.1:0-21617 GCA_018230265.1 Delias oraia | reverse complement strand
CATTTTCATTATATCACTTTTCATGCATTTGACTGGAGAATTGACGTTTCCTTTTATAGTTAACCAAGTGATATCGAAGAGTATCAAGAAACATTTAAAAACCACCATATGGTCATAAAATATGTTCAGCGTTCGTATTTATGTTCAGAATTTGTATCAGACAAAAAGGAGTTTGAAACTTTAAGGCTAAATTTATTAGTTTAAGTTGATATAGTCTTTATAATGATTAATTACGTAAATATTTAAATTGTGATTTATATAATATATTTTAATACTACAACAACGATGTTTAAAAATTTCACTGAATGACAATACATAACTAATCTGTATTTATATTTTGAGTTTTAACAACTTAAAAGAAATCTTAAAAGAGCAATAAATAAAATGCAGATACTTCTGAGTGATACATGTAACATTTGTATGCTTGTAATCTTATTGAATGCGATAAACTGCACACAATACGGGCCAATCAACTAATTTGCGGCAATAAATAAAGTAGCACTGAAATGAAAAAGCCTGTAAAGGATTTACGGGCATCCGGAACAAGTGTGCCAGCATTCTGTTACGGCGTAAACCCTATCAATTACTGTACAGCTCGATAAATCGTGGCTTTGTGTGGAAACAAACCACTGCCTCCATCGTTAGTTGGTCAGCCGTGATGTATATAGCAAGTGTGGACACACGTCGTGATTTTGAAAGATACGTCAAAAACGTCTATTACCCACCCCAAAAGCTATTGCTACATTATTTATCAGTCGTTTCCCTTTACTTCAATTATTGTATATACTTTCAAGCAACGACAGCTATAGACGTAGGAGAGCCGATACACTAGTCTCCGACCAATCTGGTAAAATGAATGAGTTCGGAGGCGATATGTTATATTTTGCACACAACGTGGTGGGTGACGGCCATTACGATTATTGTATTAATCCATCCAGGGCTGCAGAGCAATTGTAAGAAGAATAAATACACTTGTACCCAATTATTTCGTATATTCAATAGCGATTGTTTAAGAAATTATTGAAATTTTAATTTTCGTTATAGAAGAATATATTATATATTTTTTTTGTATATCTTAAATGCACAAAGGTCACGGAAGATGGTAAATGAAGCTTTCGATAGGTATACCGGCATGAAGGTCCAAAGGAGACATTCTATGGCTGAGCTGAAGATGTTGATATTTTAAAAATTAAAGGACTAAATGGTAATTTTATAATTACGTAATTCATTTATAAAAATTCTACCACAATATAGCAGCAAGTTGAAATAAGCCATGGTCAACATACAATAGATAAGTCACTGTATTGTCCGTCTGTCGAACGTTATCAGGATTGAACATAGTATTCAGTGTAATATGTCCAATTTTATTGCAGCAACATTTTTTACAATACGAAAATGTGGTTTCCGAAATGTTAGGCTGGCATTGTTAGCATTGGGATTGTTTTATTTTTATATATCTTTGACAGAAACCAATATTTTTTAAGTTACTAAAAAGGTAATGGGTTTCTCTGTATATATAATATATACTGTGACTATTTCCCTAAGATGGAAATTGCACACAAAATGAGTAGTCACTTCTTGCATACTTCCTTTTAAATAATTTGACAGAATATTAATCTACAGTCTAAATTCACGCTAAGAGTACCATTAATCATAAGCACATTACTTTGATCACACGTAGGCTCAATAAAGACTCAATGAAAACAATTAGCAGGTGACGTCACCTGCTGTCGCCACCGCGTCGGCGCCCCACGCATCACTCGTAATAAAGAAATGCGGCGCCGCGTCGGTGCTTACGTCTACGTGTCTCAATCACCCACTAGTTACAACCTCTGCTTAGCTATAGACTCCTGGTAGGCTTTCTGTTTATGCCTATTGACATCGTAATATTTTTTTTTAATATTTAAATTAATTCACAGAAACTCAACGTGAAAAGGTACTTGTACGGTGTTTCTCTGAATGAGGATATCGGAGACCCTTAAAAGTGCCGCTTAACTGGCGTAAAAAGCCGGCAACACAACCGATGCGCGGACTATGGCAAGGTAGGGAATGGGCGGCGTTTTTCTCTTATCATATAGGATACCCACCTGCCCCGTTGTCCGCTATACTATAAAAAAAATCTCACTCTTATTATCAAACTTTAATAAATATCAGTTTAATAGTTTATCGGCCAATTTTCAATATAGGGAGGCTTTTTTTTAATGGACCCCAAGTCGTATTGGCACAAAAAATCTTAAAAAGACGCTTAGTTGGGGACTTTGTGAAAAAAGTAGTCTTTATTTCAACCACATAGGTATTAAATGTCATTTTTTAAAATGATTTCTACAAAATAATGAACCATCAGTTGGTAAAATATCCGTTATATAAATTAGGAAGTTTTAGTTAACTTAGTTACAAAATACTGCTGGTTCGAAATGTGGTAAATATGGTAAGAAGCGACAGCCGAAGAAACTTCCACTTTTTACTATTTTTCAGTTAGTGGGCTGGTCATCTTATACAACAATATTAAAAAATCGATGACAATATTTTATCATTTATGCATTTAAATTTTGTTTTCAAGTGAGAGCAAAATTTTGTTGTTTTAATTTTTGTTTCAAAAATTACTTTTCAAGTTAAAATTTCGCTAGAGTTTTTATTCAGTAATATAACATTCACATTCAATACAGAATGATGTGAGTTATACACATATTTTTGCATAAATAATTTTTGAGATTAAAAGTAGTTTGTATTATGAATTTTAAGTTACGACCGTACGAAGATTGGATTCGAAATTGGTTGTAAAATTTTTGAACCGTATCAAGCGTCGCGTCGCTTCGGGAATATTTCCATATCGGAAGCTTAAAATTTAATCTTGAAGTTTTTCACGCTTCAATTTTATGGCAAATCAGCGTTGTGACATATTTGTACATTATGTTTATTTACAATAAAAATTCAAAAGATTTATAAAAAGAACAGACAAAATACATTATAAAAATATATGAAGTTGGAAGTAATACTTGCAGTTGAATTTTATCATCAAACATCGAGGCAGAATGTCTCAACGTTTTGCAGTCCATAAGTGAGTGTTTTATAAGAGATTTTCTGGCGTTTACCACGATTCTGTGGATTCAGCTTTCAATTTCCAAAATAATACAATTTAGAAGCCTCCAAAGGAGCGTTATTCTCCCAGCAAGGCACGCGTGGCTGAACAGATAGCTGACCGCTTATCTCAGGTAACACAATGCAGCAGCCGGAATTTTTTAAATGGTATAGCGGACAATGGACCATTTGGGTCTCCTATATGGTAAGAGAACACCACCGCCCATATACAACTGCGCCTAGTCCGCGCATTTGTTGTGTTGTCGGCTTTTTACGCCGCTTAAGCAGAATTTTTAAGGGCTGATATCCTCACTCATACAGCGAAATACAGTAGAAGTATCGAATATCGAAGTACAACTCCCATTTCACGATGAATATTATGTAAGCCCGTGGTATAACTTCGGACGAGCCTAATAATACATTAGCATACGCTTCAGCATGGCTCTCCCACGGGTGCGACAATATTAAGACACTCGCCAAACCACTGTCAAGCCCTTCCAGAGACCGAATAAATTATAAATTAAATAATAATTGACCAGGCTGGGACTCGAACCCAATACCTTACGCATCATAGTAGATTTTTCAAAACATTTAGCTACGAGGCTATGAAAGTTTATTTCCGTTTATGTTCGGCATAGCAAGAAACATGATTCCTAAATAAGTATGTACCTATGTTTAAACTTTTCTTTCTATAATCTGCTAAACAAAATTAAAAAAATCGGAATTAAAAAAAAATAGACCAATAGAGGGTGAAATATATTTTAGAAATGTATTTAAAATTATTGTCCATGAAATCGTTTGCTTGTCCATGTCAACCCTCCTCGACCCAACTCTAATCTGTGTCCGACATCCCTGACTGTTGATTTGTATATACATAATTATATTAATCCTATGTGTAAAGCACTTACCATACCAATATACCATTTTTTATATAATACAATTACATAATAAGTGTAGCATTACTTTAGTATCACTAAAATGTATAATTATGCAAAAATATTTAATTCTATCAGCTATAAACAAAGGTTTATTTACATTTTGGAAATTCTCACTGACATTCATTTACTGTTACATAAAAAAAGACAGCACACAAATAGAAAAAAATGGATTTCAGCCATTTTAATTATCAAGTAATAATGACGGCACCAGATATATTTCAAAATCACTCTTATTGTTTTATTTTATTTTTTATAATTTGTCTAAGTGAAAAGGCGTAGTTAAAAATATTACCATCAGTTAAATCGTTGCAGGAACTACTTGCTGTTCACTATATAAGGAAAAACGAAGTAACTAAAAAAGTTAAGAGATAGATCGCTACAATAATTTGAATATATAGTAATAACATTTTTATTAGGCAATTATATGTTATTACACAAAGATCTCAATATTTTTCTATATATTCGTATAGATAATCTCGTGTTGGTTACTTCAACGTAGTTCTGAATGTGTAAACAAAGGGATATTGCAAGATAGATACGTAAAATCGTGCCGATTCGATACAGAAAAGGAGTTAATAACTAGGGGCATTGCATCTCCCAGAGATTGGCCGGGACGTATTCAATTTAGCACGGTGCTCTGCTTGATAATAGCTAACTTGATAGCAGACGCTACATTCTCAGACGTATCTAAGTGAACTACTATGTCTTATTCAGTCTCGGAAACAAATTAAAGATAAATATATAAACAATAATCGTTTCTTAAACGTAATTTATTTTTATCTTAAATGAAAACCTTTAATTATTAATAAATGAAATATTATTAAAGCGTATTCCGGTTTCCGGGACTATAAACTACTTACCTCAAATGCCACGCACTTTTAATAAAACTGTAAAAATGGTACAAAAGTATAATATATATATTATTACCAATTATATAATTATTTTTTATATTAATATACTATCTGGTAAAGTTACCTAAGACCCATTATGGCAGAAAGTAAAAAAATATGTTTGAATAAATTTTTCAATATCATTGACTTGTACACAATCACGTAGTAACCATTTCTCTCGACCGATATCAGCTGAACGACACACCTGCGTTGATGCAAGGCTAGAATTCTGAGTCGAGCGTCTGAATACTATTTAAAGATAGGTATCTAAATTGTACGTGTATTAATTTCTTATGTAGTTGTATATGAAGAAAAACTCTAAAAGTAATTACTATGGGAAAAACCAAATTCAAACTTATTTTATTGTGATTACTAGATTATGTAGTGTTATCACATTGAAATTATATTATAAAATTCTTATAAAGCGTAGTAGGGTTAGTAATAAAACCGGACACTATTGCGTCTAGAATATTATGGTCTGTGCATTAAAGGAAAAGGCTTACCACATTTTCACTTTTCCAATATTACCGATGTGGCGCACGTCCAAAATCTTCAAATAAGTGCAGATTTACTAGTGATCAGTAACTTGTAGCGCATTGTTTCGCCTTCCTACGGCCGGGGAGCTTGCCAACTGCCTAGCTATCTTCGGTACCACTCGAGCGCCGTGATTTATAGCTAAACTTGCCAAACCACCCCTAACCAGACTTTTGATTTGAACACGTCTTGTGTTACTTAAAATTGTATTTAAATTGGCCTTTATGTTCTTGGCAAGTGGAGCTTCGAGACTCATTCTGTGGAGAATGATTTTGCACACATATAATGTTATAAACATTTAATCCTGTTAACTCTAAAATAACTAGACTTGTTAAAAATAATTACGGGTAATAACGTTCATCTAAGATTTTTGCTTAAAGAATATTAGTAGTTATTTAACTACACGTAAACATGTTCTGTATTTCGATTACATTAATTAAAATAAAATTAGACCATCTAAAAGTATTTTTAAATGGCACAAAGCCATAGAAAATAGTAATTAAAATATTACCCTTATATTTCTTAGGTATCATACATTTTAAAATTATATGCATAAAAGTGTAAGCATTATAGTTAAAAAGACAAGTGAATCAGTTTTTAATTGCAGTAGGAATTACGAAATGTGCATTTGAGCTTTATTTGACCCTTAGGCGTGATCTGCTCGGAATTATTCATGCTCGATGGAGGCTCTAATGGAACGGTGAGGCAAATTCAAGCAGGAACTGTTTGTTGATCTTAGATTGTGAATGTCAATTTCTTTACATGTCATGATTTAACAAATCAGTGTCACGTTATCTGTTTGAATTATGTTAAAAAAACGTCGTTAAGAAAAATATAATGAAGTACCAATGTGATTGGAACTCTCTATTTGATATCTAAAAAAACAACTTAATAAAACATATCTGAAATTTACTTGAACCGTAAATTTAGTATAGATATATGACACAGACCATGAGAAGTGAAGGAATAGAATTTTTTTTAATGTTGGTTTTTTTAATATTCGCTCAAAATTATAGGAAAATACCACACACACACACACAGGTAGGTTTTTAAAATCTTAAAAATGAGTTACATCTCGTGAGTCTTATTTACCTCTATTTATATCTCTATTAATATATATAAAATTATTTTATATTAATTTATATATTGACATATGATATATCTATAAGGAATATTCATATGCGTAATTAGAAATACAGTACCACTATTAAACTTCGATACCATAATAACAATGAGTTGTCCTAATTAAAGTGGATTATTTTTAAATAAGGGCTCCTATTATGTAAAAAACTGTTTAAAACTCTGAAATCGGAGAATTTCATGAAGCATAGACTAAATGAACTCAAGACAATATTTCTGGGAATCAATATAGGAACCATTCGGGCGGATAATCCGGTTTGAATAATTCGGACGGGCTTGGGTGAAAGCATAGGGTTGTCAAGCAGTATTTGGGAAAATCCTTTGAATTAATTTTTTTTACAAATAAAACGTGTCTACTGAACGAATGTGACAACACATTGAAAAGGATATAATATGCTTCCAAATAATATTCAAACCATTAAATATTTAGACCTTATCTTGCTGATTATTTGATATTTAATGGTATTCAATTCTCATTGCAAAAATGAAATTGAAACTTTCAGGTTAGTTGGTGGACTTAAATAACAAATTATAGATATTAAGTTATAATAGATAAATCTATATAAATGTCTTGCACACAATAAAAAGTAAATAAAGCCTACATTCATACCTTTGTTTAAAGCAGTTTTAGAGTATCATAGTTGGCACCCCTAAGACTAGCGAGGTGCTGTGGTCTCGAGATAGCGCTTAGGCCGATCTTGGCACGCTCACGCCAATAACACCAACTTCTGTGACGATCAAGATTGCATCGGGATATTTGATTCCGAAAACGTGCAACGCTTATTATAAAATAGTAATAGAAATTATATTTTTTAAAAATAATTCATTCTTTAATTGTATATAGACAACATTTAAAAATACAACATATTATCACTATTTTAAAAATAAGACATTTCCATCAGTTGCAACAATTAACCTAAAGGAATTATAATTATTACTTCACCCGTGGGAGAGCTATGCTGAAGCATATGCTGACGCACTAATTGGGGCGGCTCGTCCGAAGTGAAATGGTATTTGTACTGTGTTCGTACAGTGAGCGAAGATATTGAAGGCCCGTTAAAGTGTCGCTTAAGCGGCGTAAAAACCCGGAAACACAACCGCGTGCGGCGCGGTGGTTCATGTGTGGCGGTGTTCTCTTATCATATAGGAGATCCACCTGCTCAGTTGTTCGCTATAGAATAAAAAAACGACATTAAACTTACAATGTACCTATATAAATTCCCTTGCTTCATGTACGTCAAGAATAAAATCGAAAATTTATCTTAACAACACGGACGTCAAACTAAAATTGCCTCCGGAAGGGTGAACAAAAAATTTATATATTAAACTCGGGGCGAGGCATGAAGTTGGTAAAAGTTTGCCAGCAACACCCAACAAAAACATTGCCAGCAAACCGCTTTAACCAAACCGAAGGCGCGTACAGAAGTTCCTATGGAGTCATAGTATGAATATTTATTTCTTTATCTAAATGCTTTATTTCAAATTTAATAATTTGCTCTTTGGCAAAGTCATTCTCAAACCTCATCCACTCATCTCCTTCTCTCGCTGGTCTAGACCATAAAGCTATTATCGCTTTTATTAAATGTTTCAAACGTCTAAACTGTCTGTTCTTCTCTTTTACCCTCTGGAATACCAGTTTTTTTGTTTAAAACCATTTTCCCCTTTCGCGCACGTTGTGCCACATCTATATCTACTTGAGTCTTTGTATTGTAAGAAAAGAAAGAAGCTTAAAATATACAACCTGCAAGCCGTGGCACGTTTATTTTTTTTAAAATCAATTTGTTTTTACCTAAAATTAATGCAACTGTAAAGGGTTTTTTTAAAAATTGTCATATTTATACGACATTATAATTTACCATTGATAGAATAATAACGTAATATAAACTACTATAATTTACAATATGATACTGGAAAGAGCTCAATCTGATTAAGAGATAAGTCTAACATAATTATAAAATTGACAGAAAAAGTATCAGCATACATTCACGTGTAACCCATAAAGTTTAAACAAATTTCCCGAAAATCAATTCACACGAGTATTCCCGAATTGTTATTGGTAAATTTCAAGACATGTGGCTTCTAATAATTAATTAAAACATAAACTCGGGTTTAGAAGATCCAGAGATTGTTCAACTTCGATATTTGGCTTGCTTCAATATAGAATGTTCGAAATAATAGTACAAGGCTGGCTCATGTTATTGTGAAATGTGTATTAGGGATATTATACAGAGTACTATTTATTATTTTCTATGTTGACAGAAATTAAGCAAAAATCGAACACATATAAAAGCGTGTACAAGCACAACAGCTGTCAAAAATTAACTTAACAATCAAAATGGCTAACATTGTCAAAATAATAAGGGATATGAATCATGTCACATGATTACCAACATAACGCTACAAAAATGCGTGATACATTTTGAACAGAGTAGTATATATATTTATAACTATTATAAATGTATCTTAGTAATTAAAGTAAATGCACAACCTCAGTGTTTTGCAAGCGGACCGAACACGCAGTGAGTTCGATAAGATTAACAGATTACCTTAGAAAAGAACTTTAGTCTGTGCCTCAAATGAATCCTTCACTAAGATGTAACTGAAACGGCATAAGAAAAGTTCGTAATCGTCGCCCGTAGCGCACTCAGTGAGCCGGCAGTAATACCGTAACTAATGCTGATTACCCTCAGTCTATTAACCTCAATAAATTTATACTAAATTACACTTCGTTCTAAAGTTATTTTCGATAATGCACTCATCAAAATTTTTTTATGGTTTAGCGGACAATGGAGCAGGTCATTTGCCTAAATAGTAAGAGAACACCGCCGCCCATGGACAATTGCGCTACAGCCCGCGCATTAATTATGTTGTTGGATTATTACAAAGCTTAAGCGGCATTTTTAAGGGCCTCAGATATTCTCACTTACTCAGAGAAACATATTAGAAGCACCATTTCATGTACAACTACTGTTTCATGCTGAGTTTCTGTGAGTCTGTGGTGTGTATTTAGTGCAATTGGGTGACTTGTTCTTTACGTTAAATAAGACTCTTAATAGATATCGAAAAACATAACTTCACTTGAACTTATGTAAATTATTTTAAATTTTAAGGAAAATTTTCTTAGCATTTGAAAATTGTATGTTATAAAATTGATAAAAATCGCGAAAAACTTTATCAAGTTGAGTCCCGCGGGGCTTGTCACAAGTTGGAGACGGAGTGCATACATTATCTATTAAGGGTTTTATCCAAGTTAAAATTACGTTTGAATAAATAAACGACTCTCTAAACTTAGAGTGTTTTTAACTGCTTAGCGGCGATGAGTTTCTTGGGACTATTTACATAAAACTCGGGTCTATTTCTTATAATACAGATTCTACACAATTCTCCTATATCAACCATTATTTTTGTTTACGTTTTGCGTAATATATAAAACGAAATGATTATTACAACGACCCTACTATATTAATAATTTTGATATAATTGAAACGAGAGAAGCAGGTAAACTTTAAATATCGGCTTTGTACAAAAGTAAGGACTTGGCAAGTGATGGTATTACTTTCGGCATACAATGACAGATTTTGAGTCGCATTTGCGCCCTCTTGGCACCGGTCCACGGCTTCCGCGAATCTGTTCCTAGCACCAGTTTATTGCTATCTACATAAAACGAGTTTCACCCGAATAACAGATTTTAATCTTTACACGTGTAATAAAAAATGTACGAAATTATATTCATAAAATACTGATTTAAATGTGAGTCACTTTTTAAATTTATTTGCTCACAAATATATCCGAGTCAGTTAACTTTAAAATTTGTTCAAGGAGAATGTATTTTGTTCCTTTTTAAGATCCCTGATGACAAAAGGAGTTAAATATGTGATTTTTCTCTTTCAATAATGACCACCTTAGGAAGTTGGATGTAAGTATGGCCAATTTCAATTGTTTACGTCCTTTTAAATTTATTAAAGCCTTATCATGCTGTGAACATACAAGAAATAAGATGAAGAAATTATAAAACATTGCAAATTGTTAACATTATTTAAATTTGATCGTTTATGATTTTTTTTTAAATCTACTTATATTAATCCGGAAAAATTAATGGTTCCACCTATTGCATAGTTTACTTCAAACATCATATTAACGGAGATAAACTCTTGACTGCGGAATCTCCTAGTTGTACGTACGTACGTATTTACTACAACAAAGGAAAATTAAAAATCTATGTGAAACGACAACATAATTTTATAGTAATTTAATTAAAAACGCTGCATCCATTTGTGTAGTCTTAAGATAGAAACTTCAATTTGTTTGAAGGAATAAGTTTTTTTTTAAATTTATTTTTATAGTATAGCGGACAACGGAGCAGGTGGGTCTCCTATATAGAGAGAGAACCCCGCCGCCCATGGACATCCACGCCATAGTCAGCGCATTGGTTGTGTAGGTGACTTTTTACGCCACTTAAGCGGTATTTTTAAGGGCCTCCGATACAACAAAACGCACTACAAGTTCCGTGTCGCGTTAAGTATTCTGTGAGCCCGTGGTATCACTTCGGACGAGCCGGACCAATTAGTGCGTCCGCTTTTGCTTTAGTATGGCTCTCTCATGGTTAAATTTGATTTCTAAATCACGGATTGATTTCTAAAGCTATTTAAGATCCTATTTTAGTACAACGGTATCGAATAATAAAGTTAAAAATAAAACATAAGCAATGTAGGTTGTCAGCTGATATTTTTACTATAAGAAATATGAGAAGCGTCTTCACAAATTTTGGCAGTGATTCATCATTTGTTTTGGCTAAGAAACTAAAACTACGACAATTATGGTAATACAAAACTTGCATACTTTTATGTCATTATTTGGAGGTAGATATTTATTGTAATCTGAACGTTGTGTTGCCAGAATTATAAGCCGGCAACACAACCAATGCGCCGACTGTGGCGGGGTTGTTCATGAGCAGCGGTGTTCTCTTACCATTTAGGAGACCCACATGCTCTGTTATCCGCTATACTATAAAAAAAATCTTGATGCTTAAATTAAATTCTTCGGAGCACAGCATATATTTTAAACTAAATAATCTACCGTTTAACTTTAAAGAGAAATAGATCGAAATATACCTAACAAATTCTTAATCAAACATAAAGGTAAAATCTCTTATGAACACTTAAGACAGATTTCCCTCATATTATTTAATATTTATAATACGCCGTCATTAACGATGTTACAAGTATAAAACCCTAAAAAGCTTTCGACGTGAAAATGTAATTATTAATTCAATCATTTAAGTACCTAAATCTGTTTAAAATCCCGTCAGGTAAATTAAGCATAAAGACGTAACAAAATCGTCGCAGCATAATGTATCGTTAATGGAAGCGCCGTGGATATAAGTGTACAATAATGTAAGTGCTACGGCTGTTAAAATTACTCGTTGTTAAGTAATTAAGTTAATGTGCCGGCCCACTGAGTCTCAATTAATTGCTTACTGAGATTCACTTGTGCGATCGGAAGCGTTTTAATAAGTTTTTATCATGTTCGCGTTAAGTATTTGAACTTAACTATATTTTAATACTAAATAGTCCTGAATTTTAAAACATTTATCTACCTTAACACTTTCAAGATATTACTTTATTCTTTATGTTAATTTTAATTTCTATATATTATGTAGATATATATTTTTGTTGTGGTTTAACGGACATCGGAGCAGGTGGATCTCCTATATGGTAAAAGAACACCGCCACACATAGACACAGTCCGCGCATTGCTTGCTTTGCCGGCTTTTTACGTCATTCAAGCGGCATTTTTAATGCTTCCGATATCCTCATTCACTCAGCAAAACACAGTAGAAGCACTGTTTTAAGTATAATTATTTAATATATTCTGTGAGCCCGTGGTATAACTTTGGATGACCTGGCCTAATTATCTCTAATTCTCTAAAACCCTCGTCCTCATATGCTTCAGCATGGCTATCCCACACGTGCGAAACTCGTCCGGCCATTGTCACGCCCGTCCAGAGACAAATACATTTTAAATCAAATTATAATTTTTTAAGTACTTCACCGAACTGGGTTGTGAACCCGATACCTCTCGTTTGATGATAGATTTATTTAACCACTTATCTACGAGGCTATCAAATTATTATTAATAGAATTGAAATTATTATTAGTACTAGTCTCAATACAGTTTGTGGTTTGATAGTATCTTATTTTTACGTAAAATATCGTTTGAGAATTATAAAAACAGATAGTTCTTTGTATTCTTAAACTGTAACAAAAAGTATTAAATAGCAATCGTAATAGTCTGGTAATTGAAATTGGCAATTAGTTAATTAATTTATGAAATAATTTACAATCTGTGGTGATACAAGGGTTCGATGTGAGCCAGCGCCTTTAAATCGAAAACCAATTATGGAAAAATTGAACATAAATATAAATACAGATACATTCTCTCATATATTTATAAGGGAAATTGCGTGGATATTTAATTCTAGATATGGTTAAAATAAATTGTTAATATAGAAATCGAGTTTTATATCGATCCTAGAGGCTCGTAACCGAGCGGTCTTGTAACTTACCGTGATGTCCAGGGTACCAGATTCGAACCCCGTCTGAATAAAATCTATAATTAATCCCGATATTTAAAGAGCTTGAAAGTGGCAGGGTGCTTATTAAAAAATTGTCTTTTACTCGGGAGAGCCAAGCTTAACGCTGCTGCAGTAATTGAACTTGTCCGAAGTGGTACCTTTGGCTCATAGAATACTAGCATGAAACTGTATTTCGATAAGTGATGGAGGATAATAGAGGCCCGAGATACCATTCAAGCAGCAATAAATGCCGGTAACATAACGAAACCGTGGATTGCGTTACGGGTTTCCATGAGCGGTAGTGGTCTTTTACCATAGCGACACGTTTGTTCCTATGTCTACTATACAATAAAAAAATAAAAGATTTATATTCACAGGTCTGTGTTATGTCAGTGTGTTTTATAATATTTCATTCATCACACATTAAAGTGTATTATAATTACTATAAATCACATACTATTCATTAATAGTCAAGCTTTATATAAGCCACTTCCAGTGCTATGTTTACTGTGGTAAAAACGTTTAATTAACACAAGTGACAGTGAGATGTGACTCGACACAGACGCCCATACATTGAATTATTTTCACATTTAACTTACAAGCAGTCTTAATTAAAATATATCTATTGGTATAAACAATTAATTATTTACCACAATGTAACATTACAAATATAGTAACCAGATACATTTGCTATCAGCTTGACTGTTTTGAGTCACGTAGAATGAGAATCTTCTATCAAATTAATGATGGGTAATGTTTGGATTAGCCTGCAGCTGAATTTAATCATCGAACATTGAGGCAGAACATGAGTTTTTAGAGTTTTTTTATTAGTTTATTTAGATTTTTTTTTTACATTGTGTTTTACTCGTATCACTTAGATAATTGTCGTTCCACTGAGCGTTTTTGAAGCATTATATGATGCACACCTCCACTAATAGAATCAGCTGCCCTTAGGGTAATTCCAAATAAATACGATTTGGCAATGCAACTGCGAACCTACGCAGAGAAACACTTATCCTAGGTGAGAATACAGTAGAAATAATGGATTTCAGTGGTCTATAGAGTATCCGGACGATAATTCAGTGATCATCCGTTTAATATAATATTTATGATATTTAATTAAAGTGAGTTGTATTGTTTTTCACTTACATCTGAATTAAAATATTCGCAAATGTAAATTATTCGAAGCCAAAACTTTACTAGTAAAAACTTAAACCGAAACATTTATGTAATGAAAAGGTTAGATTAAATGCTGTAAAAACTGTTGTAGAACTATTCCTTTCAACTCCTAGAGATTTGAAACTAAAAAGTTTAATCTCGTGTTGTTTTTCAGACGCAATCTTCTCGGTTGATTTAACTATGAAGTAAATGTTACCGCTTCAAGTTTCCACAGTCTGCTGGCTAACAATAAAAATACAATTTAGTTAAATCCTAACATTGCCATGCTTATCAACTGAGTTAAAGTAATCATGAATTTTTCAATGTATTTATTGTATAATAAAAGTAACATTATAGAGCTTACTGAAACTAATACTTTTTCTTATACATTTAATATTTTTCATACATTGGCATTATTATAAACTTCTTTCTCAACTCTCTATGTAACTACGTAACTTTGTTTTATAAGATATTTTAAAGCCTTAAATATTGATTTCTTAAATATTATGTTTGGTTTTGTATCTTATTTGAAGATCTAATTATATATATATATGACAGTAACCTTTTTGTCAAAACTAATTAAGACAAATTATCTTATTTTTTCTTAATTCAAAGACATTTTCGTCATAATAATGTTCTATTTAATTTAAATTAAACATAAGGATATTTATAACTGAGGGGTGAAAACAAAATGTGCTAACGTATAAAATTTGTAAGTGAGTAGCAAGAGAGGGACGCCATTAAAACTTTTAATGACTTGAGCATTCTTTCGGGTCTCGAAGTGGTATTAATTAAAAGAGAGCTCGGATCAAGCGCGTTTGTACAGGCCGCGCTGATTCACAACAAGAAAGAATGGACAACATCTTTACAATTATTCACATCGAATATAAAAGTGATCAAGACTATAATAGATAAGATAACAAAGACAATAAATAAGATAACTTAAGTTTGTGTTTAAAAATTCAATATATAAATGCACTAATTGATGAAAAGCAATAGCAATTTTAAATTGCAGCTTAGATATTATTGTTAAATTGTTAATCAACTGTGAAATATTTATGTACTGTATATATTCTCTTCAACAAATTTAACTATGACTTATAAATTTTACGCGTATACAATATTAGAAGTCATAATTTCAAAATCTTAGACAAATATTAGGCACTTTATTACAGTCAGATATATTAACTAAACTAAAGCTAGATAATATATAAATATATTAGTAAGATGAAGTGACAATGGGCTGGCCACATCGTTCTACGAACTAACAACGGATGGGGAAGAAAGGTTCTCGAGTGGCGACCGCGTACCTGAAAACGCAGAGTGGGACGTCCCGCCACACGATGGAAAGATGATCTCACGAAGGTCGCGGGCAACTGCTGGATCCAGATCGCGCAAGATCGTAATAGAAAAAGAACGTCCTTGGGGGAGACCTATGTCCAGCAGTGGACTTGATAGGCTGATGCTGATGATAAGTATGAAGGTAAGTATTGCACAATCTACCTGACCGTGTGACTCGTACAAACAATGAAGTATTAGTGAAGTATCATTTTACTGAATATTTTTGAGGTTGTAAATAAGTAAGCTACATAGGATTCAAAATTCTAATGCCTACTTTTAAACGTTTGAAATAGTTTAAGTAATTATATATAAAATTTAGAAAATGCTAAAAGATCTATCTTATAAAGTTAGAATTTTTAGCATTTTCAGTATAGCATACAACGGTATCCTATATGGTAAGAGAACACCTCCGCTCATGAGTAACCGCGCCAAATTTCACGAATTGTTGTGGTGCCGGCTTTTTACGCCACTTAAGCGGCATTTTTACTGACTCGGCGAAACATAGTACAAGTACTAATTAGGATGAGCCGGCCCAATTAGTGCGTCAGCATATGCGTCAGCATAGCTCTCCCACGGGTGAGATAAAATAAGCACAAAGAAAATTTGTTCGGTTAATTTAAATATGAAACTGAACAATTCTGAATACTTAAATACTAAAGAACTGAAAATAAAATCATTTCAAAAGTAATCTTTTTAAGTATCAACTTGAAAAACTTTTGTTTATAGACAGCGACCTGGAACAATAGAAGTGAATTTTTTTTTTCAACGACTAAGGAATATCTTTTTACCGGAATTATAGTCCAATAGTTATTGAATGATTTAGGTTGAATAATATATTTAGATTTTGTATTTTTGGCATTATTTTTTTATTATTTTTATTTACTTATGATTTTTTTTAAATTTTGAATATAAGTTAAGATTATTTTAATATAACATTTATTTACTGACTATTAAGGTAAATCAATTAACAGCTTTTTTTCTTAGAGCATCAGCATTAGAAAATTCTTGTTTATCAAAATCTTGTCTGTTTTGTAATAACTTAAATGACGTCTTAGAACTTAATGATCACAAAACATTGAATCATCTCTGAGACTATTTAAAACAGTAAATTCAAAACAAGAACGAATGAAAATTGAAGATAGGATGAAGTTTGTTGAATAAAAAACAGCACGATCTTGTAATTGAGTTTGAACCGTTCAGTTGTACGGAGCGTTCAAAGGTTTTAGAGAAAGCTGATAATCTAATAATATGCACTTTTATACTTCTACAATGTATAGGTGCAGTATTTGACAGTTCAGAAAGTGTTTGGTGTATCGAGAGTCAAGAAACGTCAAAAGTGACAGGTGCACCCGTCAAACAGCGTGATCCTTTAAAAAAGTGGTATTAATTCTCTTCGCCCGTCAACCCACGACCGCTCGACATTTACAGATGAACTGCGAAGGTAATGAGAATAGCCTAGTCCCTTGAAATACATTCTATTTTAGTAATTCCTAAATATTAGTGGCTTTTATAACGTATTTTAATTTTATAGCGGACTACGGAACAGGTGTGTCTCCTATATGATAACAGAACACCGCCGCCCACGCCACACTACGCGAATTGGTTCTGTTGCTGGATTATATTCCGCTTAAGCGGCATTTTTAAGGGGCTGCGATATCCTCACTCACTCTGAGAAACACAGTACAAATACTGTTTCACGCTGAGTATTCTGTGACTCCGTGGTATCACTTCAATCGAGCCGGCCCAATTAGTGCGTCAGCATCTGCTCATAGGCTCTTCCACTGGTACCAGGTTACTGCTACTTTAGGTTAGGCTTTGCTAGGTTAGGTTAGCTACCTAGTTTGGTAGCAGTAGCTACCAAAAAGATAATTCTTCCTGTCTCCTTCATATATCTAGGTTAAGTAATAAAAAATAAAACTCTATGCGTCAATTAGTCGTTTCTAATGAAGAGCCGACGGTCAATTTGCTGAGATAAGGGTCCTCACTTCTCAACGAGTGCCATCCACTGCGCTCGATATATCTCTAAACGTTTTTGGTGTTAAAACTTTGTGAAAATTTTAACGCTGTATGATCTAAAAATAAAATCAGTATTATACACCGAAATCATAAATAAAAATTAAGACATGGTGAAGATTAAATTATTAAATTATTAAATAGTCTCCTAGACAACCAGTGTTGCTAGTTTTTTACAAGAATTATTTTGTGCTCGTGATATCATATGGTGATGAGTCGGCTAAATTATTGCGTCAGAATTGTGCTTCCGCGTATAACATAGTATTGAAGCACTCGCCCGGACAGTATTAAACATTTTAAAAGTCTTCCACGCATACCTGTCGTAGACGACCTACATCCAGCGTGTTCCAGCGACTTTTAGAAGGTCGTCTGTCCACCTTGTGGGGGGTCGTCCTACACTGCGCTGCTGGTCCGTCGTCTCTACTTTAACACTTTTCGGCCCCATCAGCCATCTGCTCTACGTGCAATGTGGCCTATCAATTGCTACTTAGCGTATATAAAGAATTTTATACCTTGGTATTATTTAATTTAGATGATCATTAGGTGACTGACGTTAGACACTTACAACATACATATGTATAAAGAGCTATAACTATATTAAAAAGCAAAATATATACAAGAAAGACTGAGGACCAATATCCTAGAGGGATATAAAATCGTCATAAACCCTGCAAGTAGTGTTTACGATCTCAACAACATTGAATTTGAAGCGCGTCGCCGTGCCTTGGGATTGTCACATTAACAATTCCATGACTACTTCTAAAGCTTATATGGTATTAAAAATGATTCCTGCTTATGTATTGATATTTTAAAGAAATAAAAAGTAAATATAACATATAACATCATCATATTTTGTCTAAGTTTGTGCTATTAACAGTTTTTTTCACTGTAAATCAGCTTAAAAAGGCAACTTTTAAAAATTAACAGGTAGGTAATAAATACACTGCCTATTACACCTTCTCTATTTTGTGAATATATAGTTTATGCTGAAAAATACTGGTTTACTAATTAACTTTTTATTTAGTCATTCTAAATATTGCCTATCTAAATATACTAGTTGTTGGGCGTATAAAACGTTATGATTTATTAAATAATCGTTAATTATACTATAAATCACAGTACTATTATATAAGTTTATTTTAGGTTTTTGGTGTGTCTTGTATGATTATTTTTTATCATTGTTGAAAGATACCGATAATTACCTCTACTAGCATGTAGACACTCAATGAGTTAATTTTAAGCAATGAAATTCGCCATGCCATAAGAAAAGAAGCGATAGAAATAAAAAAACTGTACCCTACCTTCAGGTTATAAACTGCATTTTTCGTTTTATGCCCTCGTAAAGTCCTCGCCCAAATGTGGCTTTCTCGGTGATTATCATCTGTAATGTGAGACGTCCTTTATATAGGACGAAATGAGATTGAATGGGGGCGCTGGTAAAAGCACCTAAGTATATTATGTTCACGTAGCTCAATCAGTGAATGTGGCTAGTTCTTGTGCGAAGATTTCGATCCTAACAAACTGAATGCGAAATCTTTATAGCTTAAATGTAAAGCAGTTTTGTTATCCATTCATGACCCGCTCCATCTCTACATGAAGTTAATTATTTGAATTATTCTATAATTCTGTTATAAGTTTCACAGAGCGAAATTATTTAAATTTAAATGTAGCTTATATACACTAGACAGTACTATAAAGTGATTTATATAGTGTCTTTTTATATCCAAAAATAAAGACAAGAAAAGCTGTATCAAATACAATAAATATGACCAACGAATGCTAAATTTTAAAAGATTTTTTTATATTATTTGACTTCCGTTCTACCTAATACTTTTTATGAAGATGTAAGTAGTTAAATTTTTTACTCGTCAGATTCAGTCATTTTTAAGTTATGATTCCATGAAGTAGATTTTTTATATAATTTAATGATAACTAATAACTTATTTATATTTAAATTATCATTTAAAAGGAACACTAAAAAGTAAAATTATACGTTGCCACAAATAGTATTCGAATAGGACGGATTTCTAGGTTTAATCCTCTAGAGACTGGAATGTTCAGAATATCAAAAAGATCCCAAATAAAACACACTAACTTATTGTACTTATGAGTCTACACTTGCCCTCCATCCGCCAATAAATATAAAACATCATTTTAATAATGTATTTCAGTAATATATTCAGGAATGGTCCTTTTTAGGCCCAAACATTAGCGATACGCTTTGAAGATATTTTAGATGGACTATATACCATTTTAAAATTCAGACAAAATCCAATGACTGTTACCATCTCTGTCACTAAGTGGCTTATAAATCTATATGAAGTATTTTGTTTAAAGTCTCAGACTAATAAAATCATTTTTATTTAAATTTTTGATTTAACATTTTTGATTTAACACTCATGTGGTATGGAAGTTTCTGTGTTCAATTTACAAAGTATTAATACTTAAATTATTATATGTGTATAAATTGTTTATAAATACAGAAAATGAAATCACTCAACTGCCTCTAAAGAATTGGCAGATGTGTGGTTTTAAAAGCAAAGGAACTTTTACTACAACTACTTATGCATAGAAATATATCTAAAATGCTTATAAAATATAAATTGAGACTACACATACACGGAGAAAAAATAAAATCTTATTATCAACAGTAACAATATACAATAGAATAAAGTGCAGAGCAATATTCGTTTAACTAAAACACTGAAAATATAAATAAAACTTTTCCTTTTCACATCACGAGGCTAAAGCCAAAGGCAGTTGAATAAAAATCCTGTATATTTCCTGAATTGTCTCCTTTTTGAGACTTAGTTTAAAAAATAACAGCTCAGGGCATTTTCATTTTAATTAAATCTCTACGCATGCAAATGTAAAGCGTCTGCTTTTTGCTCGCCTTCAGCTAAATCTGTATTTATTTTTTATTTAAGGAAGGATTTACATATTTAGGTTTATGCTCAATTATTTGATAACGATTCGTAGCAGAAAATATATTTTCCAAGTTCAAAAGAAATGAACATGAATACATTCAATGAACGGAAACTTTTCTTTAAAAACGATAAAAAACGGAAATGTTCCAACGAACCCGTTATTCAATTCATAATTTTCATTTCTGTTCCATTACGGTTTATTTTATAGAAACTATTATGAGTTACCCGATGAAAAGGAAATGTATTAGTTTGTAATTTACAATAAACGATGATCACGCTTTTTATACTACCACGCGGAGAAATCGAAACTTTCTACAAAAATGTGAAATTATTGGGATTGTTATATTGAATGAAAAAAAGTTTATGGAATATCAGTTCAATAACAAAGGTATAACAAACATTTTTGTTCCACCTTTCACTCAGATAGTGTTAAATTACAAAATTAAACGTGAAAATTATAGGAAGGAATTATAATTATCAAGAAGAAACAAAAGTGAACAACAGTTTTGAATTGACATTATAAAATATTGATATTTTGAGAGCTTCGTAGCTTAATGGTTTTAAAAGTGAACCATGAAAAGAGGTTTCGGGTTCGAATTCCGTCCGACAATTATAATTTAATTTATAATTTATTCAGTCTCTGGAAGGGTTTGACAGTTTCGGGGCGAGTGTCTTAATACTGGCGCCCGATGGAGAGCCATGCTGATGTATGATGAACTAATTGGGCCGGCTCGTCCGAAGTGATACCACGGGCTCTCAGAGTGAAACGGTACTTGTACTGTGTTTCGCAGAGTAAGTGAGGCTATCGGAGGTCCTTAAAAGTGCACCGCTTATGTGGCGTAAAAGCCGGCAACACAACTAATGCGCGGACTGTGGCGCGGTTATTCATTGGCGGAGGTGTTCTCTTATCATATACCAGACTCACCTGCTCCATTGTCCGCTATACCAAACAAAAATAAATAAATTCACTTCTAAAATAAATATTCTATAGATTAGTTATCACTGATCGCAATCTTATGTCACA